>VZDJ01000051.1:7876260-7919425 GCA_008694505.1 Cyanoderma ruficeps
AAACAAAAAAAAAGAAAAACAAAAGGAAAGCCTTGGCAGAGAGAATTGTGATCTTACTGTACAATTAACTTCTGAGACAGTGAGTAGGATTAAAGGATGGAATATTTCATTTTAAACAGCAAAGCATTATGAAGCATATATGCACATTTCACAGGCCTTTGAAATCAGCAACACTGGCAGGTTTATTTGTTTTGATTGTCTCTTTCTTTTACTACTTTGGGATTTTTTTTTTCCTTTTCTTTTCAAGACTAGAGCCAAATGACCCATGAGAAATGTACTCTAATTTGCCTCTTATCTACCCCTCATCTCCATCTGATATTCCCTCTGCCCTGATTACCCTGATGTTTTTCCATTGTAACAAGGAGAAAAATCAAACCATAAAGACAGAAGCGGAGTGAGGATATTTTCAGGAACCTGTTCTGCTAAAACAGATTTCCTTTGCCACTTCATGAGAACCTCTTTTGGCTGCAGCCAACCTCATTCACACACAGGGGAGAATTTAAACCCGTGGAGGAAGGTGTATAAACTTCAGGCTGTTTTAACTCTCAGTTGTGCTGCTTGGCACTTGCACACTGCTTCCCCTCTGGGCCTCAGAAAGCTTCCTAAACATGGAGAGACAAATTCCATTCTGGTCAAAGTCCTGACACCAGCCCTGCACTGCTCCAAACCCCATCCACCCGCTGAAGTGATGCTGGAGCAGGACAAAACCCCTTGTGCTGGGCCTCCCCTCAAGAAATTTCACCATGAGTGAAGAAGTCATGAAATAGGCCAACAGAATATTTTTCCTTGTCTTCTGAATGGGAAAACTGACAGCAAGGATTAGCTCCTCTATCCCTTGAGCCTGCATTCTCTGATAATGTGGATCATCTTTCTTCTAAATAAGTGGTGTCCTGTGCTGCAGATCCTAGAAGTTTTCTGCTGGTGGCCACTAATCATATTTTATGAGCCTTCACTCATATTTTACAATCTTTGGCTTGTATTTTACAATCTCCAAAAAAGTCCTGAAGGTCTGGTGCTCCACAGATGGAACATCAGCGCTCCCTACAATAAACTGGTCCTTCCCCAATCCCGCAATTTCACCATTCCTGAGGACAAGGCAGCCCATTAACTTCATAAACAGAGATTCTTGTGGAACCAGGCTCTGCTTTCAGTGAGGGAGCAGCCACTGTTCTAATATTTGGCATCTACCACCAACCCAAAGATTTCAAGAACAATCAACAGATGTGGGCAGAACAACACTGCAGAACAGCTCAAGTGAGGGACATCTTGGTTTCAAGCAATCCGATTTTTTTATGAAAACACCATGGATCAGGAATGCAGCCTGTCACAACTCCCTTGAACAGGGGCAAGAGTTAGGCACAGCCTCTGTAAATTAGAGGTCTAGAGGAAACTGGTGACTTTAAGACAGAATTTTATTTAACTATGACATTAACTCAGAGTAACTTCTCTATAAGAATTTTCTAAAAATTTCTAATACTGACACTCAACCCCAGCCTGCCTTCCTCATCTCCATCCTGGGTCAGGCTTGAGATCATGTTTGCAGCCTGCCCAAACATCTGCCTTGCTGGTGGGAGCCACAGTTGGAGTGACTTTGCTTTGGCACTTCTGGAACACTGAGGAATGTTTTGTGTCCCCTCTGTAGAGTCCAGGAGAGCATGGAATTACCCCATGGACACAGTCCTGTCCTAGGCTCCTGTTCCCTGTGCCGTTTGCCTTGCAGTAGCAACCTTTTTGGGGGTGGGATGGTTCAGGATCCTGGGTGGGCTCCGTGGGTGACATATGTGGGAATATTTGGGATTTTAGGAAGCAGCACACAGGTCAGGGCTGGGAGCACTGTGACCATGGGGTGCTCACAGTGAAATTATGCAGAAGGGGACACGTGGCACTGTCCCTGCCAGTGCTGCTGGCACTTTAAGGGGCTGCTCCTTCAGCATCTTCCCTCATTACCACACAGCAAAAAACGCGGGGTGAAAAAAAGAACGAGATCAAATTCTTCGCTCCTTTCATCCCACTTTTTGACACTAATCCTCCCTGCACATAAACCCCGTGCCACAAAGGGAGATATACATTGAGATTGGAATGAAGAGTGACTTGGAATCAGGCCGACATCAACAAAAAAAATAAAATAAGATCACATGAAATCGCCAAGGACCTAGCATGTTTATTGCAGATCCTTCTGGAGTTGATGGGCCAAAATAACCACTCCAAATATGCAGCTTGCAAAACATCCCTTTTGCTTTGGAGATGCCGCTTCTTTTCAGCTTTCATTTTTACAACCCATGAACTTCCAAATCTCCTTTTTTAACCTCTTGGCAGGGTTGTGCATGAAGAGGGTTCTGCTGCAGTGGGAAGACCCTCAATGGTTAGGATAATCCCAGTCTTCCTCTTTTCTGAGAAAGAAATGAAAATCTGATTCAAATGAGACTGGTTGAAATTTCCTCTTATTTCACCTTATGCAGAAAAGTGTAGGAGACACCCAAGTGAGATCACAAAGAACACGGTCTGGTGATGGACACTTCAGTTCAAGGAAACCAAGTGTCCTGGCAACAGAAGCCTCACATTTTCAAGGTTCAGGAGGTTTTTTTTCTCTCTGATACAACAAAGGAATGATATTCCTCTCTATTTGGTTTCTAAGGAGTTTTTATCAGGGAATATTGATGGTTCATAACAATAAATCTTTATCTTCAGCTGTGAAGCCTTGATAACTCTTTTTAAGGGAAAGAAAAAAATGAATAGTCAGATGCAAAGGATGACTAAATATTATGAGATTTACAAAAGCTGGTTACTCTTGTTCTTTCCCAGCCATGACTGGATTACAAGGAAATAGAAAATGTCAGTCGCTGAAACAGAAATTTTACATGAGAACATTTAGCTTTGAAGTTCCCAGAATCCACAGTCAATTGCCAGGTGATCTGGCAGAAACAACAACACACCTGCAGTGAAAACAGTTCAGAGCTGCAAAAAAGAAAATATTGTGGACAGTGTTCTTCCTAAAGCCAACTTTTTTTTTTTTTTTCACTCTTGCTCTCTAGGAAAACAGAAAGAAATGAAAAAAGAGCAGGAGAGAGATGTAGTAGATCATACCTTTGTCAAGGAGACTGCTGGGAAGCAAAACATGCCAACAGCGTCTGTAACAGACACCGCAAACATAATGAACTCCTTGACATCGAATTCCTGCCCCTCGTTTCTCTCTGCTGAGCCTGGGACAAGGAAGGATGTAAACGCGGCTTTTCCAAACGCTCTAGAACTTTCAGAATTTCTGGTTTTTTAACCTGTGCAGGACCTGCAGCTCCTGCACAGATCCCTGTTGTACATTTGTGGTGCCCAGAGTGGACAGTTTCTGAACTGGAGGATGTAGCCAGCAGAAAATCAGCAGCCTCAGCCAGTGCCCAGGTTAGGAGCTGGATTGGAAGGACGTTTGGATTTGCTCACATATGGATCTGCTAACCAGAAAACAGGCACTATCAGCCCAAAACACAAGGCTGATTGTGAGCGTTCCCTGGGGGACACATTTCCCCAGACCCTGCTAAATTGGACTGGCAGCTCATGAAACGCGCAGCTCTGATCCAGCATGTAACTGTAAACTATAGGAAATCATACCCATATATTTGGCCTTCAGACACGAGTGCAGAAATTGCCTGTTTTGGCACCACAAGCCTGTGGATCCACGTGAATCAAACCCAGACCTCTTGCAGAGGGCTGTGAGAATGCAAAGATCTGTTCTCCACTGTCAAAGGATAACACAAGAGGGGGAATTTTCCTTTAGGGAAAATGTCTTGACCAACTTCTGCCCTGAGCACGACTGCTATGGACAGGCCATGCAGTTTAATTCCCACATAAATTCGCACTCTCTGTCACTGTATTTGCTCATCTCAGCCACACATCAGCTTTTGCTCTGATTTGCTCCTGTAATTTATTGGTGATGCGTCACTAACCACTTCTACAGCACTCAATGGCTACAAAACCAACCCAAGAATGGTCCAGCAAAAACTGCAGGTTGTCATTTTTACCCCTCCACGCAGACCCCAAATTACACAAACCCATACTTAAAAAGCCTTTGTTAGCATGAGATGTCTTGCAGCTCTCTGTCATAGGCAGAGGGGGACTGCTACGAATTCCCTCACTTCCACAACTCTGTGCCAGCTCAAGCACTTTGCAAAACCTGACATCCTCCCTTATTCAGCTGTGGGGGAAGAGAAGGCATCCTGCAAGCACTATTGGACTATCTCCTCACAATGGTTTTATAGATCAAAAAATAGAAATTCTTCAGGTATTGTTCCCAGGAGGATACAAAAAGAACTTTGTGTCTGATCAAGATGAGAATAGTTAAAGGTTTGAGCCTGAATTAAGACATAATCACACAGTCAATTAAGTTGAAAAAGACCTCTGAGGTCTTTAAGTCCAACCTATGACCGAACACCACCTTGTCAACTACACCATGGCCCTAAATTCCACCTTCAGACTTTCCTGAAACACCTCCAGGCACGATGACTCCACCACCTCCCTGGGCAGCTCATTCCAGTGTCTAATCACCCTTTATAAATAGGACATTTTATAGCACAAACACGAGAATAAATCTATCCCCAAAAGTAAATCTGTCAGAAGAATTCTGAGTGTATGAGGAGGGAGCCAGGAACTTGCAGCCCTTTCCTGAATCAAATTGGATGCAGGGAAGGAAATCAAACGGTGCAGATTTCTCCAGGCAAACTGGGAGAAACACTCTGATGTGTCTGACGGAAGCATTTTACTCTGTGTTTGGAAGTTTATCATGACCGATCAATTCTGGAGGAATTAGTGAGTGTGTTCTGGGTTTTGGCACTGACACAGTCGTGGTAAAAATGCTGGAGGCAAAAGGGAAGAGATTTTTATAATGCTGTGAACTGTTGCCATCAATCCTTACCCAGAACATTTCTCCTGCTTGTTCCAGTGCAGTTCTGTTCTGTAGGAGCTTTCCCCTGAGCTATCGCCCTTCGTCTCAGGAAGGCTCCCAGCCTCCCCTGTGCTCTGGATGGGGAGATCCAAGCCAAAGACCAAGGTCTTTGGGAGTTCAGTCTTTCTGTGGACTTCAAAGAGCTTGGGATGTGCAGCTTGGTCCAGGCAGAAAGCAGAACATCCATTTGGAATAACATTATGTGCTTAAAAATAGGAAATCTTGAATGATTGTTATGGAACGCAGCATGATGGGGAAGCCTGATGCGGACTGTGAATGAATTTAGATTCCTGTTTTTGGGCTCTAAACTTAGTGCTCTAAATCCTAGTGGAAGGATCTACCTTTTCCCAGCAATTATAAAGACTTTAAGATTTAATTCTCTCAATCATGTCTATACCTGCAGTGAACAGATGGCAGGAACCGTTCCCTAAGGAACTGAGAAACAACTACAAATAGCCAATGCTCATCCTCAGCTCTCAGCACAGCAACAGTGACACCTCACATTTTGGGAGGAATCAGCATGAAGGCAAAATAAAACCCCTTAACCAGAAATGCCAAGCCCAAACATATTCAGGTGTTTTGAATAATATCAGTTTATGCAATTATGACTATTCCTCAGGCATGCCTGTGTTTGCCTCCAGACTCATTTTCAGGGATTGAGGACAGGAATAGAGCATCATCAAGCTCATGGAAAACAGGAGATCACAGAAAAAAATGTTGTTTTGTAATTGTTCTTAGCCAGTTGTGCAAACCTAAGCAGTTCAGATAGTTTGGAAATATTTCCATTCTCTCTCACACTCACGTGAACCAAACTAAGCTCTGCCTTTTATGCTGTCTACCCACATTCTCTAAAGGAGCGTAGCACTCTTTATTTACTTGAAATTTGTCACCAGTTAATCTCTCCCTGTCTCTTTTTCAATTAAAAAAAATCAAATTAAGTAATTAAGGAAACACAAAGCAACTTAAAGCAAAGCTTTTCAAAGTGTAAGGGCGATTTTGATACCCACACTCTCCTGATAGTCAGTGGATCTTTTCTTGGCTTGGGAATATAACTCCCCATTGTGCCTTTGGAAGGTGCACAAAAACGTGCAGATGATTACAGTGATGGGTCTATTAATTGATATCATCTGGATTTTATGATAGTTAATCAATGCCTGAGTTCTGACTTCAAAAGCAGCTTTAATTGTCTCACTCCTTTCTGCTCAGTGCTCCCAAACCTGTCGTCTTCCATACACGAATATAATTTGTGAGTCTGACAGGGCCACCAGTCTCATTACATTGTATCATGGAAATTAGAAATGAATCAATAAACAAAGAGGGAAGCTCCTGATCAGCTCCTTCCATCCACACAATGTGGAATTCTTCACATTTTACCCTTAATCCCACGTCTGATCAAAATAAAATGTGTCCAGGGTCAGGAATGCCTCCGCTTCCTTCTGGTATTTAATCACATCTCAGAAAAGCTGATATTTCGTGTCTATGTGTCTTATCTTCATCCTCTGTACACTTTGTGCTGTTTAATGCTGGAGAAATAATTCAGCAACATGTTCCATGTGATGGGGCAGATCCTTAATGGAGGAGAAATGCTGGCATGGCCCAAAGCTACAGATTAAATCCCCTTCTTGGCATATTCATTTTTACTGCGTCTTCCAGCATAATTTCAACATGGAATTTTCCTGACATAAATCCCAGAGGTTTCCCTCTTCCCCTCCACACTGAGCTGCGTAGCTCCGTGTTTTGGTAAATCCCGTCTATTAATAGTTGCCCTCTGTGGCTATAAAAGAAAATACCTCAGTAGCCAAAAGGCAGCCCTTGCTGGGGAGCAGCTGTGGATGCCTGAACACACGCAGGACCCGGCATCACACAGCAAAGCCCTTTCCTGGCTGCCTGTCAGAGCAAACCGATTAAATATGGCCATGGAAAGCTAATGGAAAAGGAGCCCCTTCCCTGCAAGAGGGAGAGAGAGAGAGGCTGGCTCCAGCTCTAGGCTGGAGAACATCAGGGTATTTCCATGTTCTCACTGACATTTTCTTTTTTCTTTTTTTAACTCAGCAAACCCCCTCCCGTGTCTTCCTCACTTCACCCTTCTGCCAAGTCCCAATAAAATCCTGCACTTAAAGAAATAGGGCAAAGACGTCATCGCAGAGAGTAGCAAAGGTTGCAGGGTAAATTTTAAGGTCTAGTCTACCTTTTTTTTTTTTTTTGATTTTTTTNTTTTTTTTTGATTGATTTAACTGATTAAAGCATTTCTGCTCTTCCTGTGCTTTCAGCAGCATCCTGGGTAACTCAGGGGAAATTCAAACCAACCAGCTGTGATCTGTATTACAAAGTCGAGGCTGGAAATACAACACAAGGATGTTGATGGGGCCATACTGGAGAGGGTGAAAGGGGAGGAATATCCTCTCCTGCTGGAGTGACAAAGTGCTTTGTCCCCAGATTTCAACTTGAATTTTCATTTGCATGAACCAAAGTTCTTGAAAATCCTCAAGGACTTCTGAAGTTCAGCGTTATCCATGCAAAATGTACAATGCCACAGGGAAGGGAAGGGAAGNGGGATTGATTTGAAAAACTAAGAGTCTTGAGCAGGGAAAACTGACTACCACAGCTTCTCACTGAAGTCCTCCATTTATTGCCACAACAAGGGTATAGCACGAGAAGCAAATTTATTCTGTATTATCTACTGGCAGTGTTGCTCCAAAGATGCATTTTGAGGCAGCAGAAAGAATTTTATTCTCCAAAGCCTTGTAACTCAAGCCTGCTGAAGCTGCCCTCACACAAATCAGCGATGACACATCTTTTCAACATCTAGGGCCAAAATTATTTTTAAAAGCATTGCAGGTAATTGCCACTGCCCTCATTCCAAACCACTGCTGTTTCCACTCTTTTACCATCACTGATGTAACCCAACAAGTGTCAACAGCAAACATGGGCTGCTCCTGCAATGACTGAATTAATGGAAATAGTGCATTTCACAACAAGCAGCTCAACCCCATCAATGGCCATGGCCAGATCTTTAACTGCAATTTACAGGAGATGTTCTATATATCCAAGGTTTCTAATATACTACTCAAACATCTGGGTACCTTCTAAAGTAATAGGTCTGCAGGGTGTGGATTTTATTGATCTTTTTCAGTGTGGTGGGTTGGCCACAAGAGTCTTTAAAACAACGGTAGGGGAAGAAAAATGCTGAAGCTGGTTCTCCTGAAGAATTTCAGAAAGATCAGATTCGGCCAAACCCTCTGATTTTTGTTTCAGTGGGGTCCCTTTTTTAGTGGGGATCTTTCTAGCAGGGTCCCTCCTTTAAAAGAGAAAGGAAATTAAAAATGAAAAACAGCACCGGGGAGAAGTTAAGCGTGTACTTCAAACTCACACATGCCAGGAAATTTAGAGTTAAAGGTGAAATTTCACCCTAAAGAATTCCATACTGGAGATATTTCAGTGAACAAACGTAACGTGTTCTGTAATACAAAGACCCAGTAGGGTGCACTAGGTATGGAGTTTCAGCCTTCACTCCAAATTTCCTGGCTTTCTGAAGGTTTATTAGAGTTTCATACCCCAAGCATTTAAGTACTCCAAGAAGTTTCCTCAGTGCAGCTCACCCCAATCCTTTTGGAAGCTGAGAGCAAACATTCTGATGGTGTAGCCACCCATCCATTATTAATGAACCTCAAAACAACTTCTTGCAAATTTATGGTAATTTGGAGCGCGGAAATTACATGCAAACTAGGTAGTCTCAGCTGAGTTACCTCGAGAAACTTCAAAATTGCAAATCTACTCAGAAGCAAACAGAAGGACGGGATTTCATTGACCCCAGCAGAGCACATGCTCCTAATCTTCCTCCACAGTA
Organism: Cyanoderma ruficeps; assembly: GCA_008694505.1. Lineage (NCBI taxonomy): Eukaryota > Metazoa > Chordata > Aves > Passeriformes > Timaliidae > Cyanoderma > Cyanoderma ruficeps. Next base: position 7,885,038 of record VZDJ01000051.1, read on the forward strand.
TGTGGGTCCTGGAGCTCTGCGCCAGCCGATGGAGCAATCACACAATTGCTTCTGACAGCAGTGGTTTGTATTCCTGGTCTAAACACTCAGCTGTGCTATGGGGTGGGGATATATCCATCCTCCCTCTCAGTGAATCTGGCTCTAAGAGAGGAAACGTGACTGGCTATCAGCATCACACTTTCTTTACGGCACAGCTTTCCCAAGCACATTGCAAATATTGAAGTGGTTCCTGCATATCTCAGTAGCCCTGACAGGTCTGTTTGAGGCTCTGCATCGCTGCATCTCCTCAGAGCTCTACAGAAGTTATGATCAGCATCTCTCTGAAGCTCCTCCATCCCTCTCAAATCACCCACAAACAAATTTTTAGGGGTATATGATGACTCCAGTGGGTGTCTTCATCTACATCCAATGGAGAAGACATCACATATAGTGTGAAATTGACTTCAGCAGTCGCTCTGCACAAGTGTGTCTTCATGGTGGGCAGGTACAAAAGTGATGGGACAGCTCCACACTGTCCTGATCCTGGGGTATTTGAGGGACAATTAATTCACTTCAGTTAAGAGAAGATAAACCAAGACATCCACTCAGTTTCCCCAACCCCCTGCAAAAACACCCCAAAACACCAAAAAAAACCAATGTAGCTGAAGTAATGTTTGCCCAAGTCCAGCAATCCACAACAGAGGCAAAGTCAAATGCTCCCTGTTCGTGGGTGCTGTAAATGAAACACAGAGGAGGGGGGTGCTCTGTATTTCCCCAAGGGGCAGCTACTGCTTGCAAGAATTGGGATTAAATCTCTATCAGAAACGAAGTCTGAGGTATAGAATGGGAATTGCAAATGTTAGTGTTGCACCTGATTAAGCTTGCCACAGAACTGTACTATGCATCTTTTTCAGTGTGAAGGCTGCATCCTCCTGAATTTACACAGGAGGTTCAGCTGCCATCAATTAAAAATGCAAAGGTCACCCCACAATCAGAGCTGAAGAGAAGTTGTACACAAATGGCTGTGGGAGAAAACCAGGGGGATTAATGAAAGGCCCCACAGCACTTGAAAGAGGCCTCCTGGACATGATCAAACTGTGGGTCTGTGAGAGAGATGGTACAATTTGAATTGATCAGCAAAGAGAATAAACCAGCTCATAGACACGGCCACATTGCAGACTGTGGGAAGGGATGAGCTCCACCTCATTTGCTTAACCAGAGGCTGGTAAGGTGTTGCTGGAAAGCATCCATGGGGCAGCTGATCCTAGGGGATGTGGTGTTGCCCAGCAGCAAGGGGCAAATTCAATCCCTGTCAAATCTGCAGACTCTGCACTTGCAAATCTTCCACGTGAGGTTTCAGAGACAAACGGGTCTGCATCAGCACCGGGGGTATAATAATACTTTAATCTGTTGTCTCCCACAAGGATTCTTAATGATCTCTGATAGTTTACTCCACAGATTTTATAGGCCCCCTTCATCCCAAGCATCCTGCAGTTTGACCAGACAGTGATCTTTTTCCTTAATGGATAACATCCATGAAAGAAACCATGAGTTCTATGAGTCTTGGGGAAAAAATGTTTCTTGAAAAAAGCTGTTGGAAAAGTTGACTGTGGGTCAAGCTAAATCGAGCAAACTCCTACTGTTTCTAGGGTGTGCAATTGTATAGAAATAGTTTCTTTAGCACTGCAGTCCTGTCTGTATCAGAATTCAATACTAGACTTATAAATGTCAGTTGCTAGCATGGGAACAGATGCAATTCCTCCCAGCTGATTAACATCCCTGACATCTGGAACAGAGGACAGAATAAACAGAGAGAACAGAGGATTTCCTGTTGGGACTTGGCTTTTGGGTGACAACTACCAAGATACAGCAGCTCCGTCCCTGATACTCTTCGACTCCTAAACAGCCCTGGAGCTGCTAATTAAAGAACTGGACATTTAACACCGAATCCCTAGACAAAAACTCAGGTATTTGTTATATGTCTGTCTGATACCTATGTGAATGCAGGAATCCTTGATGTCAAGAGCTGCACAATGGTCTCTTCGAGGCAGGGGATTAAGTTGTCAAGCTCCCAGAACTGAAGAGCTTTGAAGAATTTCTTCTGTTCTTTTTAGTGTTTAGGATTAAGTGGAAATTAGTGCTTTATTGGGAATCAAGGAGTGTTTCTTACAACTCCAGCTCCTGGAAAAGGGCATTCAGTGTGCCTCCCTCCTCCAGAGTAAGCTGACCATATTTTTCAAGTACGTCTCATGAAGAGATTTCCAGCAGAAGAGAAGGAAAAGAGGTTGATCTGATACTCCATGGAAAAGCCCTGAAGTGCAGCTCAGCCACCTGTCTGAGGTTGCCCTGGGCTATGGATTAGCCACCACCTCCTCCTCCTCCTGATGCCACTGCTTTGGCCCACGTGCCCTAGCCCAGTGTGCTCATACACAGCTCTGTCACACCCACTGCTGCTCAAAACCACTATGGAAATTCCTACGAATGGGTCAGGCATGTATTTTAAGTCTAATTTACGTATGGCTGGAATGTGCCAGTGCCCTTAACCCTGAGCGAGCTGGTGTGACATGATATGAACAGAGCTGAGCTGTTCAATACAAGCGCTAGAAAAGGATAGAGGAGAGGGTGGGATCAGCAGGACACTGAGCTCCAGCTCTCAGGGGGAGTTGGAACTGGATGATCTTTAAGGTTCCTTCCAACCCAAACCATTTGTGATTCTCTGATTCCTTGGTTTGGTGCCAACCTGAGTTTACTGCAAATGGACCAGGGCTTGTACAGCTCATCCTGCCGCTCGTTTAGGCAGAAATGAAGAGCTGTGAGCCTTTGGGGCACACATGTGGATGTTGAGAAAGTCTGTCCCCAGGACATTTACTCTGGGGTGATTTCCAGCAAGTATTTGGTAGGCCATATGGATCCCGGGAGTTTGAAGGGACTCCAGTACTTTTACTGCTTCAGGAATTTCATCAGCGTTTTCCTAAGAAGCCACCGAGGGGAATGCTTCCTTATCTGTCCATGAAATCCTGTGGTGAAGCCTGATGTGCAAGCCCAATATTACATAAAAGGAACGTCTCAGTTAACCATAGGATGGTGCAAGAACTCACCACATCAAATGGCATTTACCGAGCACGATTTCCTATGATCCCTTGTTGCTTCTTCCAAGTTCTTTGAAAAGCAGCCATGGTAGGTGTCATGAGCTCTAAGTCTTCTCTGTTTTGTAACCAGCAATATAGCAAATAACACAAAGAATGAGTCTTTCTGGCAAGGGTGTTTATTCTTGCTCCTTCTCTTTGTATTGGGCCAAACTGTATGATCTTAGCATGTTCTAATTTCCCAGAACTGCAGAAAAGCAGAACAATGTTTGTAAACCTTCTGCTGGGACAAAATACATTTTGTCCCACTCTCATGAAATTAATAAAAAGAAGTGAGGCAGATATTCTTGGATAAAGCCTGCTGTGTGGCTAATGATAACCAGTCCTTTGTTTTTTCCCTGCAGGCTATTAAAAAAGAGGAGAGATGATCTAGTTGGTACCACAATGTTTACAGCTTCTCTGCTGAGCAGCTCTGAGAGCAGAGTCCCCATTCTTACTGCTGTCCCTCTGACAAACTTAAATCTACTTAAATCTCTGCCACCTCACTGTGGCACAGAAGATCACCTTTTTGGAGTTAAATATTTTTGGAGAGGAGCCACGAAAACAGGCAGGAGACAGAAAAGAAACCAACCAGATGTGCTGCTGGGATCAGCTCTGAAGTCACCACAGTTGCACCACCACAGTGACTGAGTGACACCATCAAAGTACAAGAGCCCTTTGTCCAACGTGCCCAAAAGGATCACAAGAAAGTTGTAACACAGATCAGAGGTGTCTTGGAATTGTTCCAGTGGTATCACTTAGTCACAAAGCGCCCACAGTGTTTTTTGTATCAAGGCTCAGAGCAACTTTGTGCCAGGACGGAGCTTCATGGACTGGGACTCATAATCAGAAGAAGGAAAGTGGCTGGGAACAGATACATCATCTTTTGGGGATAAAGAGACACTGAGGAGGGTTCCTGTTTATTACAGTATCAGTCAAGCATTAGCACTTTTTGGTTGCTTCCAGAGGACAGAAGTATTTAATGAATAAGCTCTGCTTGGTGAACAGCTGGCTGCAACTGCTGACACTGAGGGTGTGGAAGGAACAAAACCCAGCGCCAAGGAAGACCCTGAAAAGTCTTTATAAATGAAGTTCAGGAAAATCTTTATTGATACCACTTCATCTTTCTTTCTTCTCTCCCTTTCCTCACCAGATTGAAGGATCTTCTGCTGAACTTTGGACTGTTGGACTGAACTTTGGCAGAGAAAATACCTAAAATGAGATGTGAGTTCTGCAATGTCTTCAGTGCTGTGATGCAAGGTCTGCACTAGAGGGGACTGAGGACTCTTGGCCAATGACAGCAATGACAAGAGGGGCTGGGGATGCAAAATGGGCCCAGATGGTGCCAATCAGATTTTGACTTTGTCACTAATTGACTTTGAAACCTCCTTCTCAGGGGATGATGCTGACAGCAATACCAAAGCCAAACACAGCATTTGAGTCTTCAACCCTGTTGTCAGGAGAGGCTTTGCTGCCAAAATCACTGCCCTAAACCTGCATTTGTTAACCTAAATACCCAAAGCAGTGTAAGTCAGGATTACAAACTCCAGGGGTAAGTCCACAGGCCTAACTGCTCTATTTTGCCTTACTGAGCACAAACACCCATCATAGCAGCGAGTTTGAGCTCAGCCAAAGCATATCAGCCACCAAATAAAGGCTCCAGAGACATGGAATTTCTGCCCTACTGCCCTCTGTGATTTCATTGCCAATGATCAAAGCTGCAATACAGTCTCTATGCAAAGATAAAGATAAATAAATTAAAACTGTCTGTCAAAAAAAAATAAAATCGGAGCATCTCTGAATTTTCTGAGGCTCTAGGCTGTGGAAGATCTTCAGGCCTTCCTCACCATTTCAGGTCAAGAAGAAGTTTTTCTCAAGTCAAAATGAATCTGTAGAAGATCTGTGAGTTCAAGGCCAGGCGATGTAAATCCTCCAGACAAGCTCAGCCAGGTGGTTGTCTCCAAAAGGAGCACAAAACTGTGCCTGAAAAGCAACTACACAGTGCTAAGGTAACTTCAAATTTTGCAACTCAATGTCTTGCTTGGACTTGTGCGAGCACAGTCTGTGCAGCAAAAAGGCTTCATTTGAAATAGAAACGTTTCTGTACCCCAATAACATTATGACACGGCCTTAAATCTGTGAACTATGAGTTACAAGGTTTTTTCTTGTTTCATTTTACATGGGCATTATGCTGGTCACAGAACAAGTGATAACAGGGTACTATCAGATTAAAAATAATGCATTTTTTTTCCTAAAAAACTGTACTAGTTGCTATAAGTAACACCTCGAGTTCTCAGAACTACAGTGTTAAAACAATCCAATTTGCATTATGCCTTTGATGGTATTTGCTCAGTTGAGTTTCTCTCCATTTGAACAGTATTAAAAATTGGTATTTTTCCTTTCAATGTTTTCAAGCATTAATATTTAAAATATTTCCTCATTTGAGCTTTGTTCGCTGGTAAGTCACTGAAATCAAATTGAGCTAGAAGGATTTTTTAAACAACCTCACTGGAGTAAAAAAAAAATTGGCTTTTCTTTCCAACTTAATTATGTGTATTTAAAGCTCCAGTAGAGCTGATAATGTTGTTTAAAAACTTCTCTCTATTAAGGAAGCTATAAATATAGCCTGAATTGCTGCAGTGAGCTCCTGAAGAGCTCATACTTTCCTTCTTAACCTTAAGAAGGAACATAGAACTTTAGTGTTGGGTGTTCTGACAATTTTGAAGTTTCCCCCCTATGAAAGTCATGGCTCCATGAATTGCCCTAAAAAGGCTGTAACATGGAATTCAGACAACAGAATTTCAGCTTTAACCTTCATCTTTTCTGTGCTTGTATTTCTAACCCATTCACCAGAAACACCTTATTACTTAGACATAGTATCTTGTCTGAATTTGGAGTAATTGTGGGTACGTGGTACCCCCCTGAAGGAAGTTATTCAAGGATGCCACTCCTCAAACAGCTGCCCAAGGACACCTTAGCTGAGGAGATGAGGATTTTATGAGCAGAGAATGCTGCTCTGCAGTAAAGTGGCATTACCCCTGTTTTCATTTATATGTAGAAAGGGGCGCAGAAGAGTTTCATTACCCACCCAGTGTGTGCAACAGGAACCTGGTGCCCACATCCCTCCTCGCAGCCCCCAGACTCAGCTGCCCCTCCCCAGCAGTGCCCACAGAGAGCTGTACACAGCAGTAAGAGTATGGAATTACCTACCTACCTTCAAAGAAGTGCTACAGAATTAGAGTCTACCTAAGAGTATTCATGTTCTGTTTCATGCCTGAGGGCCTTTTCCCTCTCCAAATACACATGAGCTTTCTGTGACATCCAATCCCCACTCCTCAGAGTCTGGAGTTAAAATAAACTGTGCACTGTTACAATATGCTGCTCATAGCCAACAACTAATGGGTCTCTCAAAATTGGCTGCTTCAGTCTTTAGCACAGATTTTCCTTAGCCTGGCTGGAGAATACCAATTCAGGGGTAAGACACTGCTGAGACTATTAGTGAGATTGCATTTGGAGAACTGCAATGTGAGCCAAATACTGAGGGGAGAAAAAAAAAAAAATCATTAAACTCCAAAGCCCATAGTAGCAACAATGAAAGGGTTCAACAGCCAGCAGGATGATCGATACCTAGACAGATATTCATCAATATGACCATAAAAAGAAATTGCCTACCTGTAAGGAGAATATGGGTCAAAGCAGGTCTTGGTGACTTCTGTTATCTCTGGGTTGCAGCACTCCCCCCCGTCGAAGTTGTACCTCTCATAATTACAATCCATGTCACACACCCCGTTCTGCTTCTTCTTGCTGAAGAGCGCGTGGCGGACGTGCCGGCAGTCCCCGCCGTCGAACCCCGTCAGTGTGTGGTTGCACTCGGGGTCGCAGTTCTCGTCCCCAATCTTGCTGATGTCACAGTTGGCCAGGATGAGCCGGTGGCGGAGGGAAGAGTTCCTCACCTCCAGCACCTCCAGCTCCCAGGTGATGTTGTAGCGGCTGAAAGCCTCGTTGAGGTGCTGGTGCTGGAACTCGATCTGCTGCTGGCTGACGGTGGGGTTCTGGTGCCTGTCGTCGTACAGGTTCACCACGCGGTAGCGCACGGTTTTGTTGCGGCGGAACCGGGGCAGCTTGTTGTAGCTGGCGATGACGTCCGTGTTGTCGCACACCGTCTGCCCGCAGAGAGGAGGGTCCAGGCTGGTGTCCAGCAAATAGCCGTGGTGGTAGCTGAACTTGGTCTGAGGGCTGCTGCCGTCCTTCATGGGAGACCAGGTGCTTTTCACATTCAGTAAACTGTCTTGAAGAACGAGCTGAGGTAGGGGCGTGTCTTGCCTGTGAATCACCTGCTCCATGTCCAACAAGATCTCCTTTTGAGACCGGGCTGTCCTCCAGAGGCTGAAGTGCTCCACGTAACCCCGATAGTTCTGGTTCAGGGCGTTTCCTCCCAGCATGAGCACCTTGCACTTCAAGGTCAGCGGGCTGAAGACGCTGCCCACTTGCTCTCCACTCGTGGCCACCTGGGCGCCGTTGACGTAGAGCCTCATGAGGCGCCCGTCGTAGGTGGCAGCCAGGTGCGCCCACTGGTTGGGGAGGTAGCTGCGGTGGGCCACGATGGTGGTGACCTTGCGAGCACGGTCCGTCTTCAGCGAGAAGAAATAACGGGGGTCTCTGTTCCCCTGGTCGCTGACGGTGTTAATCCCCAGGACCCAGCCTCGGTCACGGGAGGTGTAAGAACATTTGTCATACAGTCCTACGTGCCCCCAAAAGAGAAATATGAGTAAATAAGGGGTGACAGAATGAAGGTGTTAGTCTTTAAATTGTGTAAATATATCTCTCTGAATGTATATACACACACTCACCTACATCTGTTAGATAGTTAGTGCACAAGGAAGAGTGTAAATCATCTAGTGCACCGTTGTGGGAGGTCATGTCAAGACTTCCTATTAAAGGTAAAGATTTGCCAGTGGCGTGTACAAATGGGATTCCCTTTCCCTGACCAAAGCCCAAAACTTTTCTGCAAATTCCAGCAAAACACTGGACTGTGCATTTGGTTCTTCCCTACCCTCAAGCCATTCATCAGTGGTTGAAAACAAAAACAGTCTTGAGAACCAATCCCTGTTGATGTCACTCATCTCTCATACCCCTGAACTCTCTACCTAATAAGGTCCAGAAGGGAAATAAATACAAAATCTAGATTCTGCAAACTTGGAGAAACACTGAGCAGCTGCAGTCATCTTGATAAGTCCAAGCACGCAAATCCTACGGAGAGTGAATGGGACGTGTTTGGACCGCCTTCAAAGTCAAACCAAATAAAAACCAGTAAGCATATGGCATACACTGGTATACACCACCCTGGGAAAGGGCAAGAAATACACACAGATGGACATCCACAGAAAGACAGATGTTCAGAAAGATTCCTGTCCCCTCACAGGCACATTTCTAACAGCTCCGTACACCATGGAAAGATTCCTCTCCCAAAGTGTAGATCCATACTTAGAGCTCTCTCACCCAGCCCTCAGTCAGCTCCAAGCAGTGGACAGAGCCCACTCCTCCCCACTTTGGGACACAAAGCTCGGTGAGTTAAAGACAGACATTTCCATCCTTCAGTTCTCAAAGGCCAAGGGCTGCAGGGACACTCCTCACCAAAAACAAAATCATTGGAGCTTTCAGCACCAAATGGCCTTTCTACTATCAGCACATAGAAAACAATCCTTCCCCAGAGCCTCCACTTCCAAAAGCCTAAAGGAAAAACATAAATCTCTGACAGTTCAGTCCTCGTGAAACGACTAAATATCCCCTTACCTCACCCCTGCACCCTCACCCTCCCCTCACTACAACCAAATAACATCTTCTGCTTCTGACTAAGTTGCTCAAGAGCCATCTGTTAACAATCACTCATTAACAGTGCAGTCTTGTCTAGTATCAACAGAGCAAAGGTTACAGGAGCATTCACTGTATTTTCCCTCCCCTCTCCCAGCACCCACTTTCCTCCTTCTCCTCACACCCTGCCCCTCTCCACCTCCTCCCCCTGTAAAGAAACCCCTTCTGATGGGAAAGTTAAAAACATTTAAACGGGCCTTTTTTCTGCACGCTGGTATTTTGGTAGGGATTCTGAGCTCCCCCTTTTCCTGTTTCCTTTGGAAGAGAGATCCCAGGGTTCGGAAGGTAATGTGTTTATTCATCTGTATGGTGCACTCAGTTCAAAACCTTTTCAAGACCAGCTCCTGGTTTATACTGCTACTTCTATCACGAGAAAGGAGAGGAGGAGAACCAGGCAAGGAAAAAACAAATGTGCTAAAAAAAAAATGACATTTGCTGGGATGGATATTTACCCGAGGAACTTGTGATACGAGAGCCAAAGCTACCAATAACCTTCTGGAGTCTGTTTTTGAAGCATTTTTAAGTTTCTCTTTATGAAATAAATACTTTTACAAAGCATTAATTTTCAGATGGATGAGAGCCCATAAAAGTCTGTATTTTTATGCATCTCAAATGGAGGTATTGTCCAACGATAGTGGGTGGATAATACTGCAATGAATAAGAAGACAGCTGGCAAGACAAGTCCCTCTCCCAAATAAGTCATAAAAATCTCAGCTTATTGTAATAAGACCATTAGAGCTGATCAGGCATTTTGTAAGAGAGTTTTTGCCTGCCAGGAAATGCCAGCATGGTGAGAGAAGAAAAAGTGATGCAGAAATGGGCTTGTCCCAACAAATCCCTCTGAGAATCTGCATGTCTTCAACGTGCCCAGGGGAACCCCAGGGACTCCCTGGGCTGTTTTGACTGAGGCACAGAAGGACAACTCATCCCTGCCACAATCCCCACCATCTCCAGTCTCCTTTGCCATCCAGTGACCAAATCTTCCTGGTCTGTGGGTCACAAAGCAGCTGGACACACATAAGCTGCTCCAGCTGTTTCTTCAGGCATCCAAGATCCCTACAGTTGGATGGACAGCTGGAAGTCCTAGAACAGGTCTCCAGTTCCAGGAGAGTCCACCATGCAGTCTTCAAGGGTCAAGAATTTTTTGCTCTTTACACTGACTGGGGCTCGAAATATTCCCCCAAAGAACTCATAAATTATTGTGAGATGGAGATCCAGTTTCCCAGGAGGCATGTAAAAACCATCTTCCTCTGTCTGAAGTGCTGCATGATGCTGGTGATTGACCTCAGCTGAGCATGAGGAGCTGCTGGAGGAATACTACAGAATAGTAGCAACCCTCCCTTGCCTTTGAGCCTTTCAACCCTGATGTGATGCAACGTGTCTTGAGTTGGGCTCAAACAGCTGCCATCAATTCAAGATTTACAGGGAGCCAAAGGAGGACAGGAAAGGAAAAAACCCAGTGACAATAGGGACGCCACTGAACGCACCAGTATGAAAGCTGCTGAACTTAAATACTCTACTATTCCAGCTCCTTGCATTTTCTAGTTTAGGGCAAAGGTCATTACTGAATCCTTATGCCACGTACAGTATTCTTTTCTCAAACTTTTACTATTGCAGACATCCAACTCTTGATGAAAAGATGGATTGAGCACAAGCCTTTCAGCAGCAAGAGTTGTTTTATTCTTAAGAGAAAGGAAAAAAATGTAAAAAAAAAAAAAGGGACAAGAAACCCACACTCCCTTGTGCTGGGATAAGAAACCCAACTCCCTTGTAAGTTGTACCAGTTCCTTATGACCCTCTTTTGTTTGAACGCTTCACCTATTTTCCCAATCCTCCACTTTACTGTTGGCTTTGGACTGAGGATCCTCCGGCTAAGGGAGTGTCACTTTTCTGTTTTGTCCCCAGCACAATGAAACTCATTTCAGCTGGGACACTGGATGTCATAATAAAAGAATTTATTACTTCTTCTATGACAACTAATAAGGGCAAAGCCATTGGAAGAGGGACATGTGAAATAATTGCCAGAACTTCTGAAAACTGAATAATTTGATGTTTTCACAATTTATTTCAATTTAGTAAAAGGTTCCATAGCCGTGAGTTATTTCTCAGACATAATTAAGAACATTTTAAACAAGAAGAGGCCTCTTTTACCCCAAACAAGGCTGGTTTTGAGCAAAATCACCCCATGTAATGGTTGACACTCCAAACTTCAAGTCAGCTGTGACCACAACCAACATTACATGAAAAATGTACGAGTTTAAATTCTCGTTTACACTGAGAATTCTTTACAATAATGTGGCAAAGGACATTTTTAGCTACTTAATATCTCTTTACCAACCAAAGAGGCCTCATGGTAAATGAGACACAGCCAATGACTGAAAAACCACACTTTGGCGAATGTGTCTGAAGTTTCTGAGCCAAGAAATGGTGTGAAATAAAACTGATGTTTGCTTTCCCCACAGCAATTAGATTAAAAAAATATGTACACGTTTCATACAGCAGCAAACAGTTTTCTTCACATCTGCTTGCCCTGAGTTGCTAGAAAGGGATGGAGCTCCAGCTGAGGAGAACAGTGACAGCCCTTCTTACCCCTCAGTCTGAATGATTTTTTCCTTCTAAAGCTCTTGTTCCTGAGGCCCAAGGGATTGAAATGGAATTTTATATTTAATTAGAAAAAAAAAAGAAGAGGTGCTAGTTCAGCTTTCCAGCAAGAGGCACTGGAAGCCTCCCTTCCCCACAAAGGAGTGAGTCACTCCTCAGAGGACTCTGGAGAAGTGCACGAACAGAGGAAGATGCCACATTCCTTTATGCTTGGCCAGAGACAGACTTCCAAGGCTTCTTCCAGTCCTATGATGTTTGTCCCTTATAGGAAAAGTAAATTCCTAGGCATCCAAAGAGTGGGGAAAGCTGGATAATTCAACTCCAGCAGCTCAAAGCCAAAAGCCAAACATGGAAAAGGAGAAAGACAGTCTCCCTCTTTTCTTTTACAAGCAAAATCTCAGTTCTTTGGCTACTGACCCACAATAGCTCCCCCATCACTGTCCATCTGACCTCTTCCAGGACACCCTAACCAATACCACCATTTATGATCCACTTTGTTTTCAGGACTTTTCTGGCAGTTTAAAATAGAGCCACATCCTTGTGTGGGCTCTGTGCACTGGGCAGGGTTTGGCAGCATGAGCACAGCACGGAACATCAGCTGCTGGGCTTGTGGGACACAGCCCTGGGTGAGGACAGGAGGCATTGCTGTAGCTGGGATGGGAGCAGAGGAACAGGAACTCACAGCTGGAGGCTGCTGGAGACAGAAGCAGCCCTCTGTGGGCAGAGCTTGACAGAAGAAAGGCTGGAGTAGCCCATCCAAGTTGCTGTAACCCAATGTAATGTTATAAATAACATCCTCCAGGGCCTCCTTCCCTCACTTCAGTGCCATTTCTTATGTCTGGATAACAGCAATCTTCGCAGCAACCAACCCAGCCATAGGATGAACTAAGAATTTCATTCTTCAGGCAGGAAAAGTTTCCTCGCTTTGCAATAGGAAGTGGGGGGAGAGGGAGAGGAGGGAAGGCAAAAGTAAAAGTTAAAAAAAAAACCAACAAAAACCTTGTTATGGTTTCATTTCCAGGAGGGTGAGGTGGGGGAAGGGGAAGAGAGAGGTCAGTTTGTCTTTGAACACGTCGGGTGCTGTGGAGCTGCCAGAGCCACGCGAGGCAGAATGGAAAACACTGCCCTGCACTTCTGAAAGTTGGCCGTGCCTGTTTTTGCTGGGAGACTCCAACCAGAGGTGACAGGACTCAGTTATGAAAGGGGAATTTAGGTCAACAATCAAAGCTGCAGTCAGGGGGCCCAAGAACAGGGAGCTAAAGGTTGAGGCTGTTTTTTTCTTTAGCATGCTTTAATCGTTCAGTATCAAAGCGCAGAAGAACGCTTGAAAGAGCAAATATTCTACAGGAACCTATAGAAAGCTTTTATCTGTCCAGAGGAAAATAATTAAAACCGACAGATTTGGGTTAAGTATCCCCATGTTCCATGCAATTGGATAAGTCAGTGAAGATCCACTGGAGCAGTTCTTGAGTTCTGCACTGGATATTTCATGGTATGACGTTGAACCCAATACAGTTTTACAAAGGGGAGAAATAATCTCCCCTCTCCTTTGCTGTGCTTCCCCCAGCCCCACTTCCTTCCACAACAGTTAAATAATTCAAAGTCCAGAGTACTTAAGGCAACATCTCTGTCTATACCATTTCCAACACAGCCCAGAGGCCTCCTGAGGTCACCCCCTGAGACAAGGAATGGTTCAAGAAAACCACGTAAGGCTCGCTCAGGTGGCAATGTACTACTTAAAGAGCAAAAAGGGGATGTTTGCTGCTGCTATCAATCTACCTGAATTCACACCAGATTTTATCCCTTACAAGCTATGCCAGAGGATTCAGACCTCAGAGAGAAGAACGGAGTTCGTTTTGTTCTGCCATGAAAGACAAGAACTTCATCATGTAGAAGTACAGAGTCTAATACAGCCATGCCTAATTAACATTGAGAATTTAGCCCAAGGCCCTTTAAAATCACAATCTTTATATCAGTCTAATTTAGCATCAAATTAAGCATACATTATATACTGTTTCTCAAATTCCCAGTCACTCATTTGCTCAATGAGATACCTTGAAGTCTGAAAACAGGGAGGTGAGAAAAACTACAACAGCAAGACACGAATTTATACTGGTTGGTTAGTTATGAACATAACATAAATCCTTCCCTGTTGATAACAAAATCATGTGGGCTGCAAGGGAGCAGCCACTGGCATGGACAATCATATTAGTGACACTCCAATGAGCCTATTGTGGGAATACACCCGCTAACAGTATAGAAGAGCTTACTGCAAATACATGTGGTAGGCTGGGCTTAGTGAGAAATTGCAGATTGTGAGAGTTTTGAGGTGTAAGTGAACACACACAGCACTGTAACCACAGGGCAGAGAGGGAGCTGAGTCCTTGCAGTGTTATAACAGGACTGGGTATGGCTTTTCCAAGAGCTCCTTCATCTACAGCCTCAGTGTAAACAAGGGTCAGTGGGAAGGTTTGCTCCTTATCTAGATCTCCTGAAGCATTTCACAATAAAGCTGCAGGACCAGTGGAGACTGGTGCTTGGTGAATGAACTGTTTATGATCTAATAACCAGCTTTAGGCGGCCTTTTAGATGGACAGAAAAATGTACATCCTTTGCAAGGGTCAAACTTCAGTCCCCGCTACGAAGTCTGGGATCATGGGAACATTCCAGACAAGGGTAAGGATATTGTAATACCTGCAAAACTATTTCTCCTGCCTTGTTCGGAGAAACAACTGAATATTTTTGAATGAAGCTTAGAAAACCAGTATGTGTCCATGTTATTAGAGATGATTTTAATACACATGGGCATAGGAACAGTGAAGATAGAAGCAGGATCCTGCTTAAAGTCAAACTCTGATGTTCCATCAGGGAATCACTGCTGTATGTCACAAATATGGGAGACTTTGCATTCAGCTTGATTCAGACAAGAATTCAGCCTTTTGGCCACCAATTTTAGACACTCTAGTGCAACCCTATTAAAAAGTTGAGTTTAGTGTTTATGAAAACCCAGATAACCTTCAAATATCAGGAATGGAAAGCACACAGTATGGTTGTTGGTTTGGCTGAAAGGGATCATCACACACCTCTGAACTCCCAAGCTTATCTCTGCTCACTGCCCAGCAGAACCAGATTACAAATTAACCCTCCCATTGTACCTGAGGCAGCTGATTCACCTCCAGAGAAATCCAGCATTAACACCATTCCCGCTTGAAAGGCAGATGTTGCAAAACACATGGATACACACCAGGAGGAAAGCTTGGAAACCATTAATCTTTCACAGACATGCACAGCACACACAGACCTGAGAAAAAGGACATTAAGATAAAGGCACAGCAGCACAAGGGTCACTTGACTAACACAGATGAAGTTACCCAGCAACGTTTGGTGGAACAGGAGTCTCCTCTGCTTCCACATCTCCTCTTCCTCCCTGTGCTGTTTGCCAAACACTGATTAGCTATCAAAGCTCTACAGAGAAATTTACTCTTGCTCACACTAACATAGAGCGGCTTTCCTCCTCTTTGTGACAGTTAATGCTTGAGAGCAACCACAGAGTATCTTCTGTGGAAAGAGCAGACACGTAATACCGTAACTTCCAGGCAATCTAAATGATAAAGAGATATTTCTGGGCTCCTTTTAGAAAACAACAGAGAGAATTGATCATAAACTGGGTCAAGATAGGTCAGCATACCTCAGAGCAGATCAGATGGCCAGAGCATCCCAGGAGGAAATATCCTCCTGGAAGGATTATTAGGGGCACATCTGTGCCATCAGATGACCGTGCACAATACCCATCAGCTCACGGGGAGTTCAATATGGCATTTCCTTTCAAAATGTGCTTTGTGTCTGACGAGCAGAGCAAGTCAATCAGCTGCGGCAGCTCCTGAGCCCGGAGCAGGGCTGGAAAAGTGCCCAACACGCTGCCCTGGACGGCCACAACCACGGGGCTGGGAGAAGGGCAGCTCTGCACATGAGATGGCTTGTGGTGCTAATCAAAACACGCAGCCAGGATTAAAGGGGGGGACAACAACACGGCTTGTTTTGCTTTTTAGAATTCCCTTGTCTCTGACCTTTATGGCAGCTCTAGGGCAGCGCTGGAACCAGCTGAGCAGTTACTACTCCCAGCTGCAGCCAGGAGAGCTTTTACACCATTGCACAATGCGTGTGTGTTTGCAGGGGGGAGGTTAGGGCTGGAGAACAAAGGAGGAAATCTAGTGGCACCTAAATCAAACGTTATGATCAATGAGGGAGTGGGAAGAGAACCTGGGGAGCAGGGACAACCTTACAACCTTTCCAGGATCAGACAGATGGCCAACATCCACAGTATTACAGAAACAAAACAAAAACAAAAAATTCCATGAATGCAAACTAGGGCACCCTGCGAGGAGATTGTAAAAATCACATCATGATAGCTTAGACTTGTCTTTGTAATTGAGGGGCATTTCCACATGAAACAGTTCTAGTTATTTAATTGGATTTTGAGAACATTCTTGGGCAGACACTTTGTGAGTGCAAAACTGAGTAGTTCCAGTGCATTTACACTGATTTATACCCTGCAAGGGCTTTGCCTGGTGAAAATTAAATATCTTATTGTAAAAATATCTTAGATCTTATCCAGACTCAATATCTTATTGCATCTGGCTTTCCCATATGACTGCATCTTTCCTGTACTAATAGAAACAACTGAGGCATTTATCAACCTTCAAAGAACTCACTCCAAAACAATCCACAGAGGAGGAGGCTGCAATAGCAGTGGGGAGAAGGGAGCTGATCGTGCCTGTTTTCTGCTGTTGCTTATGAAAGGGATCTGGGCCTTCACTAATCCTGACTATTTCATGCCTCAAATTCCCTGCTCCATACTTGCACACAAGTTCCAAACCCATACACAAACCACAGAGATATTTCTGCTTTCTAGGAAACGTCCTGCTGAAAAAAAACCTGCCTCTCTAACATGATATAACTATTATAGTATGCATTCCAGATAGGCTGGAGTCACCACATACTAACCTAAGTACATAATTTTAGAGCTTTATTATTCTGCTCGGTTTGAATCCAATTTCATTTGTTTTGGTATGATTTTCCTCCTGGAAATACCTGAGCCTGTGTTTCTGCTCTACAAATACCAGTGATCACTTGATCTGTGAGCACAAATAAATAGACATCTAAAAACAAATTCTCACACAGATACTCATGATGTCTTAGAAGTGCACAGAAACAAATTCACACCTATTAAACCGAAGGCTGTAGCTGTGAAAACTCAGCCTTTAGTTCTTAAAGGACAAGATGGGACAGTGATGGGCAAACCTCCAAGAGGTCATAATTCTGCTTCGCTTTCCATAAGTGTTGCCAAAGCCAAATCCTTCTCGAAAGTAATTGACCTTCTCAAGTCTGCAGAACTGGGAGAAAAATGTAAAAGAAACAAGCTACCTTGGAAGATTTTTGGCAATTCTTGTATTTAGCTGAGCAGCAGGAAATATCATATGTCCAACCTTTCTTATGTTATTTCAGCCCTTCTACTTCTGGTTAAATTTGGAAGCAGAGCAATGAAGACTAACAAAATACCATGTACAGGCACGATTTTCTCTGTGCAGGGGCCTATATATACATGTGCACATGGCTTGGAGGGAGCAGGCTGGGGCATTTGAAGCACTTGGCTTAAATTTGAGTTTTGAGGAACAGTCTCCAGCTGGGGATGGCTGAAATTAAATCCTGTCTCAGAACGCTAATTACCTTCGACAGGGTTTTGGTCAATGTTTGCAACTCAGCTAGAGTCACAGGAATAGGTCATTCCAGTATCCTGCATCCCCTGGGCTGGTGTTCTGCCCTGAGACTGAGGCAGACCACCCAGCAAGGGGATGACAAGCTAAAGTCACCCCCAGCTTATTCCCTTCTTTTTCATCCACTTTGTTTTTAAGGGTCTGCTGTGTTGCCTTCACATTCCTGGCATTGCCAATGGTCCTGCTTCCAGAGGGAAACCTTAATTTTTGCTCCCCCAAGTCTATTCTGGAGGTAAACTCTCGGCATCACTGAGGTCAGCAATAAAGCTCTTTCTACCTTCAATAATAAAAGATTTCAGTCTTGTTTTTCAGGTGGTTTTCAGACAGTGCACCGGATTGTTTCAAAGGGGAGAAGTCGAATCATTGCTCAGCACATCATTCTGGAAAAAGGTGACAATATCTAAACAGGATGAAAAAAATAATGTGAAACAGAACCTTACAGTTCAACTGCAGTGATGGTGAGGAAACCCTACAAGGAGCTGGAAATATTGTGGTGATCAGAAATATCCTACCAGCGTCAAGGAGAGCCCATAGAAATTAAAAAGAGAGAAATTAAAAGATTTGAAATTAACATCTCAGTGCTGCTTGTGCTTTACCGTTAGCTTCAACTATTTTTCCAGGAATAGCAAAAAAACCCAGAATACTCTGACATTGGAAGGTCTTAGACAAAATATGGGTGACCACTGAATTAATTCCTCTTTAAAGGCCTTGCAGTTTGGAAAAGGAATTAGTTCTATATTAAAAACTATGGTGGCAGATATTCCATCACTCTAGTCAGAAAGGTTTTTCAATTACTGACTACCCTCAAGGCTAAAACACTGCTAAAATACTCTGTTCTAAAGCTGCTTAGTCTCCACTGGATTCACTGGATTTACTCATATCCTCTAGTATTCATTTCCTACCCACAGTTATCAGTTTAATATTCCCAAAACATTCATTTAAAGATCATGGTGATCAAGTCACCTCCTAATCTTCTTGAGTCCAACACCTCAAGACTTGTTACAAATCATATAATTATTGTCACTGCTAATTGTTTTCTCTCTAAATCCTCTTCCATACAAGATCCTCCTTAAACTGCAGACACCAGAATGGGACAAAGTGCTTTGGCAACCGCTACTCCAGTGTCATTACAGGGGTAACACAACCTCCCCAGTCCTGTTCAATATCTCCTTGTTTACCCAGCCAACGATGACTCCAAACCTTTGGCCACAGCCTCACATTGGCAGCTCACATTTACATGCTTTATCTATTCCAACAGGCAGTTGCTGCTCCACATTCAGCTTCCAGGTGAAAGATCCTTTCCCTCCATCCATCCTTTGTGTGTGACCTGCTGCCCCTCTCTCTATATGGATGACTTCACATTTGGCTTTACTCTAATACAAAGTTTGCATGTTCTCAGCTTTTGAAAACACCCAACTGAGAGTCCTGTTCTGGTCATTGTTTACCACTCCCTGCACTCTGCAACATCTGCAAATTTTATCAGCACCGATTTTGTTTTCTTGCAGGTTGTTGACAGAAAACATTAACTAGTGAAGAGCCAAGATTGCATTGTGCTGAATAGGAGGGAATGTGGCCAGAGTCACACTGTTCAGGCAATGGCTCTGTTTTTCAGTGGGGGAAAATAAATACCTGTGATACTCATGAATACAAGCTTACACAAGTCAAGAGAAAAAAGATGGGACAAATAGATAAGTAGGAGATTGGCAAGATGTGCCCCCTGTCTTTCTGTCTCTTTGGCGTTCCACAACCTCAGTCTTCCCTTTACAGCAGCACAGGAACCCAGCACGACCATGGCCTACAAGGCTCCTTGGCTGAGCATTCCAACCTGTTGGTGCAAAGGAGTGGGATTTGTCATTCACAGTTTCATCCATGAAGCACTGCACTAATGACATTTCCTCACCCTTACAAAGAGCATCTCTCTGCAGGCTGCTGAGACACCTTATCCCACCTTTGGAGATGGAAAGGACAGAGCTGAAAGCACCTTGCAGCAATTGCAGAGCAGCAACTAAAACCCCAAAGCAACCTGTGCACTTCCACTCTGCCACAGAGCCAGCAGCTGGAATCAGCAGGAGAGGCAGTCTGCTTGTCTCACACAGGAGTTGCATCACTGCTGAAACAAACACCCTTTTTTTCTCCCCAAGCATCTAATTTATCGCTGAAGGAAATCTCTGTTCCCTTTCCGAAAGCACCAGCCAAAAAGAAACCTCTACCCTTTGCAACAGCCTTTGTTTTCTCCTCTGCCAACTGGTCTCTGTCCCTCCTTCCCTTATAGAACATCTTGTTGCAATGCCCTTCTAGAATAATGTTCACATAAACCCGTGTGCCTGTTCCAGCTTGTCCCGTCACCAGCGTGTGACAAGTGTCCAAGAAACCCATAAAAGCCAGGCTGTTGGCTCGACGGGGCAAAGGACACCATGTGTTGAACACATTGACAGTTCTCAATAAATAACAGCCCTGCTGAACAGCTGGTTGGGTTGCTGGGGTTTGGAAGAATGTTGGCCACATTGCCTACTTGCGTGCGTCCTCCTCAGTGAGGCACAGAAGATCCTGCGCATGGGGAGCGGAAATACATCACTTCCAGAATGCACCAAAAGAGGAATAAAAAAAAAAAATGAAAGCATCTGAACACAAATGAAAATCTTGACTCAAGGCTTATGGCCAGTTTTGGGCAAACAGAAGTGCAATAAAGTGTTGGTTTGTTGATATAGGTGCAAAAGGTGCTCCTCCACAGGGAGTGGAGAGATGGGCGGTGTGGGAAGAGCTGTCCTAATCTCATTTCCTTCTTCCCTCTCTCTCATGGAATACATAACTCGCATTTCATTCAGTCTGAGCCCTCTTAAGTCTGAGAGCACAGAAACTGTTCATGGACCAGTTTGGCCTTCACAGTGTGACGCAAAACACAAGGTTTTGGCAAAAAAAAACCCAAAAAAAACAACCTCTAAAAAAAACTGCCTCTACCATCAGTGTTTAAGGCTCAGAGAAGAGTTTGGACCAACATTCAGCCTCCTCCTGCTATAAGGTCTCTTCCTCCAGGAGTGCAAGTGCTCCCCTTTGCTGCCAAATCCCAGCCCTGCAGAAGCCTCTGGAGAAGAAACACGGCCCCCTTGCTGTCTCATTTTGCCTCTGTGAGACACAGCTGCTGTTGCTTCCCTCTCTGGCCTGCTCCATGGAGCCTGCAGGTGTTTGCAGATGGCCATTTCCCAGTAAAACTGGTGGTATGCCTATGTTTAAAACAAAATAAAATAAACCCCCCGTGCTACGGGGTCCAGTTGAAGACCACTGCTGTTTGAGCATTGCCTCTGCTGAGACACAGAATGTAAACAGCCTGTTTGATTAAACTATCCCTAGCAAGAGGACTGCGGGGAATTCCAGCCTTTCCCAGCAGAAGATCCTCTGTTCTTCAATAATTCAGAACTCCTCAAAGGGTAAGAACAAATCACTCAACTTTCCTGTGAGGAGAAAGTGTTGATAGTTACGCTGCAATTCTTGGAGGAAGCTCACCAGTATAAATAAGGTCCATTCCCACCACGCTCCAGCCTGGTCCTTTATTTAACCTGCTCGCAGGCAAAGGGATTGTGCAACAACTGATAAACTCAGTCCATGCTGCACTGCAAAATGCTCACTTCTGATTATCTTCCCCCCATTGGGATGGGAGGTGGAGAGACCACACTGGAATAGCCTTGCAGATAAGACTTGACAGAAGATATTTGTTCAGCAAGAGAAAGTACTCTTTCAACAAAAAGCCATAGATAAACTATTTTAAACCATCCCATTTTAAGGAATGGAGATTCTGCCAGCACCGGACACCTTTTGTAGCGCACTTCTAAAACTTTGAGGCTCTTAGAGCATAAAGTGGGACCACAACTTCCACATCTATTATATCTGTAAAAGCTGCCTTAGCTCCAAATTCCAAACACACTCCTTATGGAAGAGAGGGGGCCTGGAACAGTGACATGAGAACTGCATTGACATCCCATCTCTGCCCAAATGAGGAACCACGGCCCTGACCAGGCTGCCTCCCTTACTGCCAGAGCTTTCCTATATCTGATGATCTTCCTGTGGATTTTGAGTGACTAGGAAGACTTATTTGAGGACCCAATTATCTCCTGGAAGGAAACAGACACCTAATCCACTCACCTTGTACCTGAGACCAAGGTACAGCGCTAAAGACACAAACCAGGAGCAGCCACAAGAAAATGGACTATTTATTCAGCTGCCTCTGTGCTGTCAGAGATTTGTGGGACCTCTGGAACAAGTAAAAAAAAAATTTGTTTTCCAGCTGCTGGCACCAGTACCATGCTTTGCTCATGCCCACAGTGACCACAGTCCTGTGTTACCCACTCCCCTGGGTCCTGCTCACTCCTGTCTCCTGAAGGAGTGGTTCTGTGAGAATGGTGTGCAACACCAGAGGTACCATCAGCCCTGTGCTCAGACTGTAGTGGGCAATTATCCTTTGGGCTATTTTCGTCCTTTTACGGCCTTTGCGCAACTCAAGAGCAATAGTTTTGCCAGGAGCCAGAATCTAGATTTTGATGTTAAAACAACAACAACAACAACAAAACAGCAAAATGGACAAAATCAATGGATTTACCAAGAAGAAAATCTACATGGCTACTGAAGTCAACCTCCCTTCTCGAGATTCCTGGATCCTGTCCGTGCTGATTTCAAAGCAAATTAAGACCGCAATTTTCTCCCACTTCTTTTATATTTTCCACAACGATGGGAAAAGATGAGGAAGACATAGATTTATACAGGCAGGCAAACATCTCATCAAAGGAACTCCTACAAGCAGATGCAGGGTAGGAAACATCCAGCAACCCTGCTGGCTCCAACCCACAGCCCGGGCTGGGGTGCGTGGTTGATTTTCATTAACTAACTTTTCTTCCCGTGAACTTCCTCTGAGGGTGTTTGTTTATAAACAGAGGAGGGAATATTATTGCTGGAGATGGGACAGTACGGGCGGGGGTGAAGGAGTTTAGGCCACAAGCCTGGAGAGCAGAGTTCAGGAGTGTTTGTTGCCGGAAACACAAAGGGCTCACTGTAACACTGGTACATGGCCCAGTTCCACAGTCTGGAGGGATTACGATATAGGTATATGCAGAAAATACTTCAAAAAGCAAAAAACAACCCCACATTGTACGAATGTTTCCCACTGCATCACCATAACCATTACACACCCAGCTAAAACCACCAACAGCGGTGACGGTGGTTGGAGGTTGTTCTCCACAACATCCACCTCAGGCTTGGTCACTTTCCCCATTGCATGGCCTCTGTCTCTGCCCCAAATTCTACACATTCACAGCTCTGGAGCAGCCCCCCCTGATTTCCTCTCCAAAGGAGTTACTCTAGGTTTACATTGGTGTGTTCAACAGCAGAATCTGGCTTGTATTGCTCGCCCTTCCCTCTGCCAAGTATGTTTCAAAACTGTGTGTAATGCATTTACTTAACATTTGCTTTTTCTCCCAGTACTCCTTTTCTCCCTGAACATCTCCATTCACGAGCTACAGCACGGGAGGCTTCCAATTCTTGTCTAGTTTACGCTGAAAATAATTCTCATTAAATTATCACTGGTGAAAGGTGCTGTTTTGACCTCCGAGAGGCTGCTCTGTTTATCCACAAGACAGATGACATGTAAGACAGTAGTAATGCAAGCTCCAGATTTCAACTTTAGCACCTCAGACTTTACAAGCACAGATGCTGCTGCCTTCAGAACAAACTCCCGTGGATTGGATGTACAGCCTCCCCGGTGATGCCCCCAACAGAAACACTGCTTGTTCAGCCATGAGGGTGTGCACAGGGTGGGGATCCCTCCCCAGAAATCCTCTGGGGCACCTTCTGCAACCTCTCACCGGTCTGGATTTAACTACAGGGTAAGCGAGTTGCTTCTCTCCCTAATTTAATAACCTGAGATATACAGAGTCAGATTTTCAGCATTTCCTAGGAAGATAAGCAGTTACAACTTCCATGTTTTACAAGCCATTTCACCAAGTCAGTACAATAATCAACGTGCAGATGGATAAAAAAAATCAAAGTATTCCAATTTAAATAGGAGTACTCTGAACTAAGGGGCTTTGCTGATATTTGCTTTTCTCTCCCATTGTGGGCTGCACACACTGTTCCACCTGAGGAACACAATAATTTGTGTGGATTCAACCATTACTAGCATGTCTGCCTCAGCGATATGAATTCCAGACCATCTGATTTTCTGCCATCTCCAAGGATCTCATGTCACAAATTCCAAGAGCCTTCTTCCCCCAGCCCCTGTGTTGTCACCAGCAGGATTGTCACCTGGCAGGTGACAGACTCCATCACCACCATTGGCTCCGTGCTGCCATTATCCACGGGAGAACCATCAACAGCTGCAATGAAACATCCTACAGGAATGAGGGCATGTGACTTCACACAGAGAACGATCTCAGCTGAGGAATAACCATCACCATCCCTAAAAAACAATAATAATAAGTAGCAAAAGTGCTGCTGGTGGGTTTGGTGGCTGACTTTGTGACTAGCACACGGCCACATCCAGGACAAATCAGAGCATCCCTCCATTCCTTATTTTCCCTGATTTTAAGGGATGCATTCTCTCATACCTGAGATTTATCACCACCAACAGCAGGAAGTTTTGTGGCAAGTTCAAGACTATAAAACCATAGTCTTGCTGCAATGATAAAGAAAAATAACAGCACTAGGATACATTAGCACAGGAGAAAAAAGCTCCATTCAAAACTAAGTAACACTGGTAACAGCAAAGGCCTTTCCTTTCCATTCCTATCCCTGCCTTAAATAAAACAAACAAAATAATGGTGATAAAATCTGTTTCCTCAATCCAGTGGATGATCTTTGTCAGTATGGTTCCAACACTAACAGCAGAGAACAGACAAGGAAGAAAAGGAAGGAGGAAAGGAGCCTGCAGCTGATGCTCGGTGTCAGGAACAGGGCTGCTCTTCTCCCAATTCCATGATGACAGAAGACTCCCGGGAATCACTGAGGGAGGGGAAGATGGGTCAGAAGAGAGAAATCCATATGGGAAAGTGATTTAAAGCAAACAGAGAGACAGTAAATTAGATAAGGAAAAGAAGGAAAAACACGACAGAGGGGAGGAAGGAGAAGAGATAAAAAAACCCTTAAACATCACCCAAAAGGAAGACTTGAGAGCCCACCAGGCCCCAGAGGTGCCCGGCACAGAACAGAGTGGTTTGTTTCTCTAACATAGCAAATCTTTTCTTTTCATGAGCTGGTATCATATCTCTCAGCTGCTGCTTTCACCAGGCAAACTCCAGATGCTTCTCGGTTTCACTTCCCCCTCTCTCCCTCTCCGCGAGAGCGAGCGCTCGCTCCCTGTTTGCGCACGGCGAGGATGGATATTAAACAGAACAATATCAATAATTCCCGGAAAATAGGCAAGCCCGTGAGCCTGGCTGAGCACACGAGCACACTGCCTGCTTACCCTGTGTTCCCACAGCGCTTCCAACACCAGCTGGCCGAAGCCACCAGCCTGTGGCCACCCTGGGAGGGGACACCACCCTGCCGTGGCATGGACGGCGGGAGAGGAGCAGGAAAGCAGCGAAGCAGGAAGGAGGGAAAGCAGGGGAATCGAGGACACCAGACAGCAGGGGAAAAAAACTGATGGTGATAAGAGAGGGTGGAGGGATTGGACGGGAAAGTCACACACTTACATCACCCCGCAGAACAGAGAATGGGAGAGTGGGTTTGGAATAGGGGAAAATTTAACATTAAAAAATAAAAAGGGAAAAAGAGAGGGGAAAGAAAAGGAGAAAGGTTGGCTGAGACGGAGGCCAATTTGAGATTTGGAGTATAGCGAAACCAAATAAACATGTCCCTGTCCTCTGATGTTAGGGCTTCACAGTGTTTCTTCTCTCATGTGCAAAGCAATAAAAGTCTCCAAAAGAAAGGACACTGAAGGAAGGACCACAGACAGATCCAGGCTGTAGAGAAGGGGTGTGGAAAACTCTGAAATCACAGCCTTTGCCAGATTCAGCCAAGCTCAATGATATTTTCCATGATCTTGACCAGGTTTAGGATCAAGTCCGTGCTTCCTGTGTAACCATGAATCCAGCCCCATCCTGCCAAGGGATAATTGACCTGTATTCGTATTTGTTCACTTTTAACTATGATATACAATGTACCCACACTTGGTGCTGCCAAACTTATGGATGCTCAACAGTCCTCAAATCGTTCTGATCACTGTCAACAAGAATAGCAGAAAGCAAATTTCTCTGGTAAGATTTTCACTCCTGTTCTCTTTTTACCTCGTATTTTTGAGTTCTGCTCTGCTTCTGCTCAGAGTACGAGTACTTTAACTTCATGGATGGCTTTGGGGAGAGTAAACTTTATAATAGGCACTAACATCAAATCAAAGCAGTTTACAAGATGTGCCACTTGTGTCAGAATATGTGGTGAAATAAACAAGCTGCTCCTCCTTGATCATTGGAGTTTAAATGCTCTATTGATCTGGGAAGAAAATCAAAGGTGCTTTGGAAATGGTGTGTGTGTGTGCATGCATGCTCACAGCAGAGAAAATGAAGAGAAATGCGGAGAGACAGAGAAAACAGCACAACAATCAAGTGTTCCTTCTCCACAGAAAGGCGAAATAAAATCAAGAGTATCCAGATGTCAGCAACCCCCAGGTGGGGAAATGGGCACAGAGCAATTGAAGGGTGAGGTCAGGGAAAAGGAACATCTTCAAAACTCTCTTTTTTGGGAAAACAAAGAAACAAAATGCACAGCACAGGAACTGTGCCCAGAACAATGCATGAAGCCAATGCCCAGAACCCAGGAAATAGAGGAGCCCGATATATTTTGTACATATGAAATAGGAACATTAATATATACTGCCCATGTAAACAGCACTAGATGAAAAAATTGGTAGCATTGAGAGAGGAGGGCAAATGAAGAAAAATATTATATGAGATTGCTGATACACTTCAGAGAAAAAACATAGATGATTTTGATCAAACAAGTATTTTCTAATGCACTTTCTCAATCATCTGGAATATAAGATGCGAAGAAGTAAAAATGCAATCAAGCATTCATTCCTGCTACAATGGGATGTAGGAGCTGCCACACAGACTAAGACCAGAGAAGGGTGGGAAATGTTTGATAAAATATTTTTCTCAGGAAAAAGGGAAATTAATCAAAACAGACTGTCTGTGGGAAAGGATCGGTTTTGGCAAATATTCCTACTTAAAATTTCAATAGAAGTTTCATAACTGTCAAAACACCTGATTCATTTTAACTCTCTGAAAATAAGAAAGCTGATACCTTTTACCAGCCAGTGTTTTTCTTTCTCATACTTAATGGGTTTCTAAACCAATGTTTTGGATTTTAGGTACTTAAGATGTTGTTGATCTGTCCTTCTCTTTTCCTGTCTTACATTAAAATGGTGACTCCCAATCTTAGCTAAAGAGCTTTGGTTTATAGTAGAGCACTGGGAAATCTTCTGTGACCTGTGCTATATCAGAACTTACAAAGTGGATTTTCTGCGAATGTTTGGACTAATTATCTGCTGTTATATCCCTGACACTGCAGGGGACTGAATTTGGCAACCCAGGTGGTCCCTTCTCTGCTTCTGCTCCTGTAATTTCTATCGGAGAAAAGAAAAGAGGAGCCGAAAAAGCAACAGATAAAATTAGAAGCAAAACTATTATATGGGAGCATTTCAGCTGACCCCAGTCATGGAAGGGTTTATTTTTGTTTTTTCAATATGTCCTTTTGAAAAAAGACGCTATACTTTGGTTCTTTTTTTTTCTTTTTCTGGCTTGGGCCAGCATGAAAATCCAATGTGAAAGCACTTGGTTAATCCTTTGGCCTTGAGAGCACCTAAATCTTGTTGGTCCTGCAATATTTTTCATGGGATGGTTTGGGTTAGATGGGACTTTTAAAAGTCATTTCATTCTACCTGCTGCCATGGGCAGGGACACCTCCCACTGTCCCAGGCTGCTCCAAGCCCCAGTGTCCAGCCTGCCCTTGGGCACTGCCAGGGATCCAGGGGCAGCCACAGCTGCTCTGGGCACCCTGTGCCAGGGCCTGCCCACCCTGCCAGGGAACAATTTCTTCCCAATATCTGATCCAAACCTATTCTCTTTCAGTGTGAAGCCAATCCCTCTTGTCCTGGCACTCCAGGCCTTTGTCAGAAGTCCCTATCCAGCTCTCTTGTGGAACCTCTTCAGGCCCTGGAAGGTTGCAATGAGCTCACCCCAAAGCTTCTCCTCTCCAGGTGAACACTCCCAGCTCTCCCAGCCTTTCCTCCCAGCAGAGCTGCTCCATCCCTCTGATCCCCCTGGAGCCTCCTCTGGATCTCTGCAGCAGCTCCAGGTCCTTGCTGTGCTGGCCCAGGGCTGGGGCAGCTCTGCAGGTGGGGCCTGAGCTGAGCCCAGGGGCAGAGGGGCAGAATCCCCCTCCCCTGCTGCCCAGACTCCTCCTGACACACCCCAGGACACCCTTGGCTTTTTGGGCTGCCAGAGCACAAAACACTTTTGAGTTAAAGGTGCTCCTGGATGCATTTGTGGCTTCACCTCTCTTATGACAGAGCCATGTCCTGGCAGAGCCAGATCCAGACTCCAAAGAAGGCTTTTCTCCACCAGAAGTCCCTGCTCCCCTCATCTGGCTGCCCGTGAGCTGAGTCAGACAGGCCCCAGGGACCAGTGAGGTGGCCACTGGCAGTTGGATCTCTGCTGTTCAATGTGCTCAGCAAAGGATCTCTCCCACTCTTGACAAAGGTGAGTGGACTCGAAGATCATGGGGCTGCCTCAGCAAACACCTGGCTCAGCTGTGCAAGCAGACACCTGTCCTGTGGGGTGCTGGAAAGTGTCACCTACCTGTGTGGAGGGTCTGGGATAGGGTTCCTCAGTGAGACCCTCTGGCATTTGGGATTTAAGCTCAGCCCTCCCCCTGCCATGTGTGACTGGGGCTGACAGGGGACACCTGTGCTCAGTGCAGCCACAGCCTCAGCACCCCTTGGCCACCTCCTGGCACCTCGTGGGGTGGGAGTGGGGGCCTGCAGAGCAGCTCCAGCCTGATTCCTTGGAGGATGCTCCAACCTGGAGCCTGGAGGATGCTCCAGCCCCGCCCAGGGCTGGCTTTGGCGGTGGCTTCGCGTGCAAAGGCTCTCCAAGGGCTTCCCCTCACCCTCAGCCCCTGCACAGCTCTGTTCTGCTCTCCTCCAGACATCTCCAGGGTCCCCGAGGACAGCCCTGCTCCTGCTCTCTCTCTGAACACCATCCTTGCTGCTTGCTTGCTGCCTCACGCGAGTTTTCTAACTGAGACAGGCTGGCTTGAAATAAATCAGGCTGAAACGAAGCTTGGAGAAACAAACTCAGCCTGGGACACAGCTCCATGCCTACAGGAGACAGCCATACATCATTTAGGAACCTAAACTTGCCATCCTTCACACATACAGAGTCAAATTGCCCTCACTGTTTTATTATAATTTAATTAATTAGAGCAGCCTACGTGCAAGTGCTTTAAGAGGGAAAAACAACCCCCAACTTTCTTCTAACAGTGCTGTTCTGACTCTAGAGTATAGCTGGTCAAAAGAATGAGACAAGATTAAATTGGAAAAGTTACGGAAAGAAAAATAGGCTTCTGATTCTTGTCCCAGCTTCCAAAGGCTGAAGGAAATTTGCTGTTCAAATGCAAATATTTAGTAAATGACAAGCTGTGAGGGTATTTTGTTCAGTGACCTATGAGTCAAGCCATGTCCAGATCCATAGTCATGAAGTGGATAATCATTTGAACCCATCCACAGGGAAGCCAAACCCACACAGCTTCCCCCACCCCCCAGCAATGGTGTTTTGGAGACTTGTCACCCTGCAGGAACATCTGTGCAGGTGTTCCAGCCGCTGTCACTCCACTCTGCCCACCATGGCCAGCACCCCGGGACCTTGCACAAGCACTAATTAAACAACAGAACTAAAAGATTGATATTTGACTTACTCCTTCATTGTAGTTCTTCGTTACAGAACAAGGCAAGAAAATTCATGTAACTGAAAGACAACAGGTATTGAAAATGCCACGTTCTCTACCTGCCTATTGTTTTAACACCAGTGAAACTGAGTAAACTCTCTATTGGAAACGTCCTCAAGTTCCCAGCACACCCAGCACGAGGATCAGCTCTGGAGACAGGACCCAGCTCACTAATTCTACTGAAGTCTATTAAACCTATATCAGACTCCAAAACTTCAGAGGGAAACAACTCCCCAAAGTAAACACATTCTTTAACTCCGTAGAGGGACTAGACCTATGCAGTGTCAATTACATATCTTTATAATTGCCCAATTATTGGACCCTGGCACGGATGTTTCTCAGTCTCTCACATGCAAAGTCTGTGGCTTTAAGTCAGCTCCACTGTGCTGACTTTGTCTTTTCTCTCCCCTTGGACACTGCTGCAGATTTACGTTTATCAAGGACTGAAGTTGGGAAAACGTAGGCACTCCCTTACATATGAAGCTTTATTAAGTTGGGATCATGCTCCCTGTTGGCAGGCTGAGGAATAGAGAGACAGAGGGGAATGAAACCAAGAAGTGGGAGAGGAAAAAAAAAAAAAAGAAGCAAAACAAACAAAAACCCAAACCAAAATACAAATAACTTTCACTCTTCAGAGCAGGCACGCCTTCTTACTCCGGCTCCCGCTGCTGATCATTCATCCCGCTCCTCTCAGCTCCCAGCCAGTAAAGAGTCAACATCTCACTCCCGGGAAAACATGAGCCACCCCACACGGCAGCAAACACCCTGACAGGGACCGGGGAGGATCCTGTTTCTTAGGATGGGCTGCGTTTTCACAGCGGAGCTGGAATATCTTTGATTACAACAGCAGCAAGGTCAGCAGCGCTTTGAAGCCCCCCATTCGGCACGGGGTGTGTGTGCATTACCTAACCCAGCACGGCACCACCTTATTAACCCTTTCCTGCCCCGGGCTGCGCGGGGGAAGGTGCCCGAAGGCGCCTGATTGATTCCATGCGCACATGTGCGTGTTTACAAGAGGGATGTGCTGCGCTGCGGGCTAGGTGCGCGCACCCCAGCAGGGTTTGTCCGAGAACTCTGCGGCCCGGGGAGGGACGGAGGGAGGCAGGGATGGAAGGAGGGAGGCAGGGGGGCAGGGATGGAAGGAGGGAGGCAGGGGGGCAGGGATGGAGGGAGGGAGGGCGAGTGCACAGCAGCCGGGAGCTGCTCCGGGAGCCGCACCGCGGGAGCCGCTCCGAGGAGCGCAACCCAGCCCCGACAGGGCTCCGGAGCTTTTGCGTAACGCGGATCAATGGGTCAGACTTCCAGTTTCCCAACAGCTTTCGCTCTGACAAATGCCAGAGCAGATATCAGTGGAGTCAAACAGGGCGGCAATAACGTCGCTGCCAAGCAGCGTGAAAATTGGCAGAGCCTGGCACCAGGGCTGCCTCTCATCAGAGACAGGGCATGGCCCGGCACAATGACGAACCCACTTAACAGCGCTGTAAAATTAGCCATTTATGAAAACAAATTGAATACTGCAGCAGAGGGTGACGTAAGGAGAGTTGGCTCCAGACAGAAACCCCTGAAGCCTGGATTAGCAGAAGAACTCCGTTATGTCAGGGCTCAGGCGCGGAAGCTGATAACAACTTGGGTCCTACAGGAGATTTTTAACAGACACAACGGGTTTCCCCTATAGGCACACATGGGGCTCCTCCTGCACCACTTGCAGGGGTTTCTTACATGCCAGCAGGGAGGGGGGCAAGGGGAGCAGTGGTCACGGGCAGAAAGTGGGGGGCAGAAAGTAGCTGAAGACACAAGAACAACTCCGAGAAAGAGGCGTATTCCAGTCGATCCCACCCCTCTCCTCAGATCCGTACAGCCACACGGCTTCCCACTTTGCAACTGGGATGAAAGTTGGGGACAAACTCACTTCTGGCACTGCCAGCAAATGTGCCCGTCCCTTCCCCTCCAAACACCCAGAGGGGCTCTTGATTTCAGTGGGGTCCTACAGATGCAAATTCAACGGCAGAACCGAGCTCCTCAGTCTGTCACATCCCAAAACAGTGAAAATGTGAAAGCCAAGAGTTTTGGCAGCCAGAACCCTTGATTTCCTCATTGAGGGAAGCGTAATCTCTCCCTAAGCTTGCTGCAGGTCTGGGAGGCTGTGGTGTGCAGAGGATACTCCAAGTGAGTTCCTCTTGGACCTCTTCCAGGTGTTTACACACAGAGCCAAACCTGGCTCCTCTTCAAGAGTGCGTGCGAGGGGGGCAGGGGGAGCTTAAAAATAAAATAAAAATCACCAAGTCCTCCCGAGCTGAGCTGAAGATCTACGGTGCAAAACTGGGGCATTTCTCTTCATTTTTCACAGTGGAATGTTATTTCCATGCATAAAATGGGTCAAGTGTTTTATACAGGCAACAACCCAACCTCCCCCTTCCAATTAAAGCATTTTACTACAAATGATCTTTGTGTGTGTTTGTCCAGGTTCCCTGTTGTGAGAATTAGAGACACTTGCACCAAATACAGACATGGGGTCCTAGGTGTTGGATTAAACACATTAAAAAACACACTGACCCTGTTTTGGTACTGATGAGATTCTGTCTAAACCCCAATTCTGCCTTTCCTAACTTGAAAGGGAAGCACTTTGAGCCCTGGGGTTTAAGTTAGGGTTGGGAACCAGAAGAGCAGAGTGTGAGAAAGCCAGGGGGAATAAAGCGAGGAATAAATAATGTGGTTCACCTATGAAATCACTGCTCTGAAGGCACACGGGACCAGCCCGTGCCCGGCGCCTCCTGCCCGCCCCGGCAGCCCCGCACAAACCGCGTCTCCCTCCTCGCGAGCGAGCGGAGCGGCTGGGATCGGGGAAAGTTAATGAAAAGCGCGGCTGAGTTCATCTCAGTTTTTGTTTTCTTTTAGGACAAAGCAACTTTCTTGCGAGAGGGCAGCGGCGCCGGCCGGGGCTGGGGCAGAGGGGCCGGGGATGTGGCAGGAGGGAGGGTGGCAGGGGACAGACAGCGAGCGGGGCTGGCGGGGCAGCCGCGCCACCGGTACAGGCAGCGCTGCCTCCTGCGAGGAAGTGACTCCGCTTAAAGGGAAAGGGGAAATCCTCCCTGTCTCTTTAAGGCATCCTAGGACGTGGAAACTTTGTACTTTCAGGGAATCTCCTTGCCAAAAGGACTGTAAAACATGTCTTCCCCCCGCCCCCCCAATACCCGTTTCTCTTTCTGACTTGTTTCCTTTTTTTTTTATTTTTTTTAAGGCATTTCCATTTTCTATGACTTCCTTCAGAGCAAAGATGGATGTGGCGACATTTATAAGGGTTTGTAACCCTCCGAAAAGTATCCGATTTCACGACAACTTTGCTGCACTTTATCACTAAAGCGAGGAAAGGGCGGGAGGCGGCGGGAGGGAGGGAGGGGGAGAGGGAGCGAACGCGGGGAGAGGGACCCAAATTCAGGATGGGCTCATAAAATTTAAATAAGAAAAGTGCAATGCTCCTTGTTATTGTCCAGCTCAGACAGCTTAGATTGGTAGCCGCTTTGAGCACTAAATGATTTTATAGGGCTGTTTGACCTTAGAATCATTGATGTTACACTTGCCATTTCTAAGGGGAGACAAAAATACTCCACACATCCTCTAGCTGCAGTGCGAGTCCCAGCCCTAGCTGAGTGTCGAGGGGTTGGGAACTTTATAAACTCATTTGATTCATTTGAGGTTTCACAATAGCCAAAAAGTTCCTTTATAGCTTTTTGGAAACCACATGCTAACACTGCATCTAAAGAGCGAACAGTGGAGTACACTAAAAAGCCAATAAAGCCAAGGAAATCGTAGGGGGACCTCAGATACGCGTTTCTTTGCAGCCACACACCAGTCACATACATTTCTTTCCATACATACAAACAAGCCACTTTCAAACGCTCTACTTACAGTTTTCCAACCTGAAAATTAGACAAAAAAAAACCCCAAAAACATCCCACCGTAAGAGCTGGCTCTTCTACCCGCACCTCAATCCGCGCACCCAGAAAAGACAAGAAACTACCCCAGGGCGCTGCCGTTCCCCCTATGCAAAAGTTTACATAACTTTTCCTGCGAGCCTATACTTCCAGGCGGTCCGCAGAGCTCCGGGATCTCCCGGGATATGTGGCGGGGCCAAGGCGTGTTTGGCAGAGAGGCGCTGCCATCCCCGGTGTGCGGCGGGGCGCTCCCGCGGGGCTGGGTGTGCACAGCCCGCTCCCGGACACACGCACGCCTCCGCCGGCTCCCGGCACGGAGCGGGGATGCTGCTGCAGCCGCAAGGCACGGCCGGACCTACCTGCAATGACAGCCGGAGATCTCTGTCCGCCTTCGGCTTTCAGCCACACTTGCAAAGTGAAGGCATCTCGGGGCAGCTCAACGTCTGCCTTCAGCCGCAGCTGATCACCTTGGCCACTGAAATAGAGCGCCCTGCTCGGGGTAAGGGACTCCTCTTCGTCCTTTACCTCCCGCTGTTGCCTCCTGCGGGGGACATGCCCAGGCTCCAGCCCAGCAGTGGAGCGCCTTCCTCGGGCTAACCTGGTGGCACAGGTGCCCGGGGCAGTGTGGAGGAGCTGGCGGCTGTGCCTGGTGTCCCTTCGTGCCCTGCGGGAGCGCTCGTCCATCCCACATTCGGGTCCACTGGCTAGGGCTGTACAGAGAAGCGCAAGAGGCAGCAGCAAACTCCAGAGCTGCATTTCCAATCTTCCCCCCCCTTCTCCCCTGCAAATCCTCCCGATCTGCCAGCTTTGGGCTCCTCCTTGCCTTGACTTTCTTCTCTTGTTCACCCTTCTTGGTATTTGCTCTTTTTATAACCCTTCTCAGTTGCTTTTTCTTTTCTTTTTTTCTTTTTCTTTCTTTCTTTTTCCTGCTTATAGATTTTTTTTTCTCCTTAAAACAAATAAAAAAAATCAAATAAATCAAAACTCCTTCTTGGTTGAAATGTATTTCTCTGTTCTTCCTTCTCTATCTGTCTTCTTCTCCTCTATTCCTCCACAGCTGGAACTCCTCTCTCTCTTCTTTTCTCTGCTGAATTTTCTTCCCTTTATTTTTTTTCTTCTTT
>VZDJ01000051.1:7920315-7941315 GCA_008694505.1 Cyanoderma ruficeps
CTGGGCCTCTGCTCCCCTCTGAAGAAATCCAGTGAAACCGAGTCAAATCACAGCAAACCCAGTGTGATTTAACTCTCACACCACTCACATCATCCTCCTCTTCCAGCTCTAAACTGGTGAGTGTCACATCTTACTTTTTCCATAAATTTTCAACAGGAATCACGCACCAGAGTTTTCCTGGGACTGGCATCTCTCTGCTTCTGCAGATTCCTCGGTTAGCATCACTTAGTTCTGACAACTTCCACTTGAAATATACATTATAACGGTAGTGAAAATCAATTTTCTCAATGAGAAACGGCTGCTGCAGGCTCACAAGTCTTCCAAAAGTTGTTATTTTTTAAGTTTCTCACTAATTTGAACACTCCACGATACACAATTGGAATTTTCAGTGGTGCTGGGTTTATCCACAAAGTCCCACCAGAATTCAACCAGGACCACAGCCTTAGAGCCCCTCTCTGTTCCCTCCACCACAGCTCATCTTGCATGAAAGACAAAATACTGGTAAGCATCTACAAAGTTTTTAATACAAGACCTCCAAGCCATTTCAGCCTCTCAACAACCCAGAGGAAATATTTAACTGGCAAATAAATGGTACAAATTCCTAGAGATGTCCCAAAGAACTTGCAGGGATGTGAAAATGACATTTCTGTCTCTGTGCCTGCTCAGCAGAAACAATTTAAGATCAGAGCTAAGTGCTGCTCTGCACTGTTACTACTTGGCTCATAGAGGACACTGAAAATCAACCAAAAAAATCCGAAAGTTTAAAGTGAACCTGTAAAACTTCAGCAAGAGCTAAACCAGGAGGAATCCTGCTGCCAGGACCCTGCTTTCTCCACATGAGAACTCCTCTGAGGTCCCTGGGAACTTTTTGCACATGTCAAGGCTGGGAGAGCAGGCTCTTACAATAACGCTGGTTCCAGTTTTTTCCAGGAGAAAAGGCAAATTCTGTGAAATCGTGGTGTTTCTTAGGGACACCATGATTTGGCTGAAATCATCAAGGAAAATTACTGGAACACTTCAATTCTATAGGACTGCATCATTTAATTTTGGACACTTTTGACCTTCTATCTCTCACAAAAGGGTTTCACTGTGACCAAATCACACCCCAATGCATCAGTCCGCAGCTCCAGTAACAAATTCTGGGATATTCTTGATGCAGAGGAAAAGCCCAGAGCTGTGCTGTCTCAACTTATGGAAGACAGAAGAAAGTATGGAAAGATGGGATTTACCTCTAGCCCACAAATCACAGCTTCAATCAGTTTCATTCCGAAGACATAGTGAAAACACAGAGAAAATGTAATACATAAACTCTAGATGTGCTAGAAAATCAAGTGGAAGAGATTTGATTTTAGGAATAGTGAGTCAATCTTGGATTCCTTAAGTCTGCGGGTCGTATCTAACTTCCCAGACCAGATGAAACTCTCTCCTGCACAGATGGACATTTATTCTCTGTTGAAGCCAGTACTTAAATGATGTACAGACCTGGCAGAGAGGTTCCTGCCCAAGGAGAATAATCCTACTGCTGCACTTGAGTGGGATATTCTCCTCAGGAAAGGGAGTGAGAGATTGTCTTGCATCTAGAGGTATTTTCATGAGAAAAAGGCAAAAAAAAGAAAAAAAGGCATCTAACCCTAGTTACACGTATAGAGAGAAGAATTAAAATAGATATTTATGACACTATGCCAAAAAATAGCATTGAGCTAAATGCTGTATGCAGTCATTATAAGGAGAAATACTCAGCAGGAATCTTAGCTGAAGCTGCCAATAACTCCCAGGTTCAAGACTGGAGCTGAGTGAATAAATCATAACAAATAATGGTTTTGTCAAATTTCGACTTTTTTCCCTCCTATTTGCAAGCGGACTGTGAAACCTCTCAAATATGTTTGAAATTACATGCCCATTTCTTCCTCGTCGTTAGTATTTCTCCGAGGCCAATTAGCACACAATTTGCTGTAATGTACACATTTTCACATTTGTTCTGTGTTAATTGGGCAAGGAAGTCACACAGCATTATTTTTGGCTCCCCCGGGGTCAGGTTTAATCAGTCATGATACAGTAAAATTACTAATTTTACATACGATGGGAGTTTCCATGCTTGGAACTCTCTTAGCGAAAAGCGGCGCTGGCTCTTCAAATTACTCACACGAAGGTCAATTAAAAACAATATTTCTTGAAAGTTGAGCTGAAAAGTCTGCCAGATACAGCTGAATTGAGGCCCTACTATTCTGGGTAAGTATTTGTGCATATTTGTCCTCTCCGTGCACAACTCCATCAATCACAGCAGAGGTTTCATGGTTTTTACCCCTCACTGATATCCCACTCGAGTCTCTCCCAACTTGGCTTGGGCTGAGGATGGCTGGAACACAATCCAACAGCTCCTCTGCTCAGAATCAGACAGGGCCCAGACACCAGATTTGAGCACAACGTGTTGGATTCAGGGCATATTTTATGCAATCAGCAATGGTATGATCGGAATCACGCTGCCTCCACAGAACAGCGTGGAGTGAAACCCAGAGGGCTGAGAACAGCTCCAAAGAAAAGGGGGTTTGGGCATCCTGGGTTGTGGATCCCAGGAAGTCCAGCACCTTTTAGGAGAAACAGAGCCACTTGCTTGGTGACATAGTGGTGCTACGGGGGTGGCTTTGGGTGGAATGTGGCCACAGCTCCTCGTGAGCCCAGGGAAACACTAATGAATGAAATGCTGATAACTGAAAAAAAAACCAAAAAACAACCAACACTGAAAACATGTGAAGCATGTTCTGCCTTTGAAAAGACTTAATAGAAGACCTGAAGTGGACTCAGTGTAAATCCACCAGATTTTTCAATGTTTTCTCTATCTGGTGTCCCTCTTCTTGTTTTAAACAGAGTGATTAAAAGTCTGTGTTCTGCCTCCACTGTCACGGTCCGTACTGATAACAATCCTGATTTTAAGGATTTAAAACCACTGCCTGCACACGGAGCATTCCACACAACTCCACTCACTTGAAATCACAACACCACCTTATTAGTGGATAAGAGACTCTTCTGCTGCTGGTCCCTCAGCTGCCCCTTATGTAAAATACTCTGGTAATTTACATCAATAAAACGGTCTCGTGTCAATTTGAAACATACCCTTTAATCCAGAAAAGTTTACTGAACAATTAAGAAGTGCAATAAATGACAATCAACACTGAACGCATAATTGATGACTTTATGAAGGTTTCAGTAATTTTATAAGGTAATTTGCAGTCAGTGGCTATAAATTCCTATTTAAACCTGGCATGCCACTCTTTTTTGCCCTGCAGAGAGCTGTATTTCCTAACAATACTGATCCCTGTTTGCTTGGAATTCAGTTACTTTATCCTTCAAATTTCCCTCATGAAATATTGCATTTCCAGAAAAAGTTACATATTCTTTGTATTTTTTTCACTGCATTCTTGAAATACATTCTGGGGGGTGGAGAAAAAAAAAATCTGTGTTCTACATTGTGGTGAGAGAGATAAGCCACGGTAGATGATGTAAGGAACGGGGCACAATCTCCAATTAAACCATGTAAATGCTGATTTAAATTAGTGGACCCATTTTGATTTGGACTGAGTACTCTAATTCTGGGCACTCAGGATGGGCTGTCCAGGTGAAATGCTGGCACTGAAATCCTTGCTCAGGCATGAAGAGAAGAACTGTGACCTCATCTGCACGGTGTCCCTCCAAGGCCGTGTCCCTGTGACCCAAAACATGCACTTGGGGTGCACCAGATTTATGGGAGCAGCCCCAGTGGGTCTCACAGGGTGAGTTTTGGACCAGACCCTTCACACCCCACTTCTCCAGGCCCACACCTTGATGTGGGAGAGCACCGGGCCGGTTCAGACCCGGCAGACTGTTGGGGGCAGCAAAATCACAGCCTAAAGGAAAAGGTGCTGAGAGGAGGAGGGACCTCGTGGGTCTCAGCAGGTGCCCACAGCGCCCTGCCCAGCCAGCCCCACAGCCCCCAGCCCAGGACATCCCGGTGTGCCCCTGGCAGGGACAAGCCCTCACCAGCCTCCCCAGGCCTTCCTGGGATTGCCCCTCTATCAAAAGCACTGCTTGGAGCCACCTGCCCCTCTCAGACAAGGTTAAAATCCCAACAAGGACACAAAACCTCTTTGCCTCGCTTTCCCCCCTCTGTTAAACCACCTGAAATAACGCCTCTTTTAAAAGTCTGCTCAGCCACAGATTTAAGATTCTCAGATGAAATCATGATGGTACGAGCCAGAACTGCAGAACACTGTGTTTATCTCTTCTGCACTGTTTGCCCCATGAAGAATTCTGGAGACTCCATGAAAAAATGGGGAAAACCCTGTGGAGTGCATGAGGAGATCCTCTGGTTTTCCCTAATGCAAGATGGAAATGTGGTTCCCAAACCGTCTCACCTGAAAGTCTTACATCCTCCAGTATTTCTGGGGTTGGATCAAAAGCTGGAAGAGAATAGGACCTGGTTGGGAAGGAATAGGGAACAAGACAAGTAGTCAACTGCCCAGGAAGGAAAAACTCCCAGTGATTTCCATGTCCTGGTGATTTGCAAACGCTGGCATTGGTTCTGGCTGGCAGGAGAGGGACAGAGCCATTGCTTTATTCATCCCTGAGCACTGTCACTGTGTTTGGGCTCCCTTGAGAGAGCTGTGTCCATCACAAGACCCACAAGCCCACCCTGACCTCTGCTGGGGCCACCTCAAATCCACCTCTGGAATGCACAGGAGTAGCCAAGCTCCTGCAGCAGCCAAGACCAAACCGTGAGGATTTGTCAGAGAAAAGATTATTTCACTGAACCAAAGATGTATCTGACAGCAGCAGACAGTCAAGTAACCTTGCAACTGAAAAAAATGGGGTTTTTCTTTTTAGCCAGGACTTTGTAAACACGGGGTGCATCAGCAGATGTTCCACCCGTGTATCCACACACAACCCACGCCACTGTTAATCAGCCACCTCCCCACAGCAAGCCTCAGCCCAGAGGTCAAGGACTGGCAGAGCTCTGGAGCCTAAACTCTTCTCCTAGACCTCCTCATGTCCTCCCCAGAAGATAAATAGCCTGCAGGGGTGCAGAGAGGGGAGGGGGGCTGCCCTGGGAAGGCACAGGGGGCCTCTGCTGTCTGGGTACCTGCTCTGAAGATGCATGGGAGGCCATCACTCTTCCAGGGCTTTGCCCTGACGTCTTCCTCGAACCATACATCACTTTAAAAACATTAATGAGAGCGAGGTCAGCAGCAGCTCTCCCGGAGGAGGAACCCAGGAGAAGCAATGGGGTGGCTCTCCAGCCCCCCACACCAGGCTGGGCTCCCATGGGCATCACTGGGGGAGAGGTGGGTCCAGGAGATGGGGACGGAGAAGATGGTTCTGCTTGTGCTCTTCTCTCAGAAGAGCCACACAAGCTGCTCTGAAAGCCAGGAGGGAGTTTTGGTGCTGGCATGTACATACAGGCAGGGAAAGACAAGGAACAGGACCCAAACAGATGGAAATGTAAAGCTCAGGAATAATCTAGAAAATTCAAATACATCAGGCCATGCATGATTTGGTATTCGCACAGGCAGCATCTCCAAGAAAGTTTAAAATTCCCAAATGTTTTTCCTAAACCAGATTTCTGCTCCAAAGCCAGTACTAACAGGATTAATAAAAGAGACCTGCCATGTCTTGATATTGGAGATGATAATCAAGCAAACAATAAACAAATTGATCAAGAGGAAGACACCATGTGTCAGTCTGCAGCAGG
The DNA here is from genome assembly GCA_008694505.1 of Cyanoderma ruficeps. NCBI lineage: Eukaryota > Metazoa > Chordata > Aves > Passeriformes > Timaliidae > Cyanoderma > Cyanoderma ruficeps. Next base: position 7,926,038 of record VZDJ01000051.1, read on the forward strand.
GAAGCCAAAAGACAGAATTCAGAGGAAAAGCTGCTTGTCATTTGAGAGCTATTCCCAGTGAAACGGGATTTCCCCTCTCTGCTTTCATTTGAATGGCATTTGAAAAACACAGCTGCAGAGTCCCATGCACACCAGGGATGGAGCCAAGAGGGGAACCCTCCCAGCCCTCAGCAGCACATCTGAAGGGAGAAGTTTGTCTTGAATTCACAGCACCCAGAGCACAAGTCAACTCCTTCCCTGAAACCCTCCCAGACCTTCACAGGCACCACTCAGCACCCTGAGATCCCAGAAATCAGCCAAGGGCAGCTTCTGCCCCAGGAGGGCACAGGAGGCTCCCTGGGACCAAACAGCGCTCCTGGCATGGGAACCAACCTCTGCCAGCTGTGGATCATCCCTTAGGCCTGGAGCTCAGAGCAAGGCAGGACCTGGCACTGCAGAGCTAGGTGGTTGCCTTCCTGCCTGGAAGCTGTAGCCAGTCTCAGCAGTCATGTGCTTAGCTCCAGAATTTGAAAAATCTCATAACTTTCTGTGTCATCCCCTTGCACCTGAAGCAGCCCTTCCCCAGTCCTCCCTTCCTGATCCGAGCCAAGCTTCCCCAGCCTCATTCCAGCCTTGCACCCCAGCTGTTCATCTTCCTGTGCCCCCCAGTGCTCTGCCCCCAGAACCCACAGATATTAATTGATTTGTCAAAAGAGAGTTGAGGCAAGGATGTATTAAATCTGAGCATTCCACTCATACCTCCCGGGCTTCCCAGTGCAACTGAGATTCCTCAAAGATGGTAAAAAAACAAAACAAGACAAAACAAAACGGAGGAGGGAAGAACAGAAAGAGTGGAAATGGAAACCAGACAGATGAAAAGCAGAAGGAAAAAGAAAACCAACAACAAAACACAAATAAATTGGAGGACAGCCCTCACTTAAATCTGCAGGTTGGGGGTTTTTTTTGGCCAAAAGTTTGGCATTGGTGGCTTCCTGTGATATGTCAGGGGATGAAATAAATACAGTACAGCAAGCTTTATAGGAAACAATTGCCATATGTGAGGGTGGTGGCAGCCTGTGCTTTCCCCGCCACCCCCCATTGCTTTCGTCTGCACTAAAGCTGAGTTTAAACAAGTGAAGTCCATCTCCATCTGTCTAAATGTATAAATACATGTTCAGCCAAGACCCACCACTGGCTGCACTTGTATGGCAACTCTCAGTCGAGATGTCTAAAGCAGGGTTTCAACTTCAAACCCAGCTCATTGTTAATGCATTTAACAGCATTTTCAAACCCTCCCTTTGCTCTGGGAGGTGATACCCGGCTCTCCAGTGAGACGTCGCAGATGCCTCTGATGCAGCACAGCTCACCAGCCAGTGTCAGCCCCTGTGTGCCCACCAGCACAGCAAACCAGAACACATCACATGGAGGCTATAAAAGCTGCAGAGAGCTGGATCTGAGAGAGCCACAACCTCTGTTTGTGTTGGAGGAGATCTCCTGTATCCTTCTTTTAAAGCTGCTGGTTCCTGCACGAGCACATCTGTGTGCAGAATTGGACACGCTGCCCGGGCTGTGCTGCTGAAAGGGCAGCTCAGCTCCGCTGCTCAGGCAGGTAATTAAACCCATCAGTGAGTGAATGACCTGGTTAAGAATCTCAAGAAAATAGAAAAATTCCTCAGGAGGCAAAAATTGGAATTGAAATATCAAAATTTATCCTGGAGCAAAAAATAGCCTCCTTTCATTCCTTTGCCACCAATGCTTTAAAAAGGGATGAGGAAAATGAAAAGTGCACCAATAATAATACATGAAAACATTCTCCCCAGCTAAATAGACATAGAAGCACAAAGCCCTGTACATATTCAGCACTATTTTTAGAAAACATTTAAACCTACAGACTTCAAAATTAATTCTCCGAAGTACATTTCTATAGTGCAATACAAGTCTCATTAAATACCATAGTTCATAATATTTATGCAAGAAGGTACCCTTTGGTATTAAATGCTATAGGACCTGCCCAGAAGGGTTAGCCACTCTTTCTAGGATACCAAAACTTTTGAGATCAGTTCATCTCTAAAAAAAGCTGAGGCTGATTTTAATTTGATCAGCCTTGAGTTGTTGTCAGGATAGTTTACTGAGCGGTTCCCTTGAAAAACAGTGAGGCTTTTTTATTGACAAATGAAATCAATTTTGTTAGGAGTATTCACAATATTTCAGCCCTCAAAATGTCGTGTGCTCCAATTCAGTGCGAGCTTTGTGGCAAGGAGTGCACTGCCAGCTTTTAATAGGAAAAGCTGCCCGTGGAATTTACAGCAATGACTTCATGGGGAATGTGGGGAACTTCCTCACCAAAGGTGATTGGGGTGATGAGTCCTGCTGCACAGGTTGGGACAAATCAAACAAAATCAAGGTATGCGGGTGCCTAATTTTCCAGTTATGTCAGAGGAAGTGAAGAATTTAAATGGCGGGTGACATTTACATATTCCACGCTAATTTTCTACCAGGTCACAGTGAGAGCTGGCCTTTCTTAACCAGGGCTGTACTTGACAAGGGGATGGAGCTGATCTGATCCTTTTTGATTGCCTGGTGTGACCCCATTTGTTGGAAAACATCAAGGGCCTTCACTCTTCCAAACACCACTTAGAATCCATCAGAACACGGGAAGGACCTGGAGCTGCTGCAGAGATCCAGAGGAGGCTCCAGGGGGATCAGAGGGATGGAGCAGCTCGGCTGGGAGGGAAGGCTGGGAGAGCTGGGAGTGTTCACCTGGAGAGGAGAAGCTTTGGCGTGAGCTCAGAGTGGCCTTGCAGGGCCTGAAAGGGCCAAAAAGGATCAGAGAGAGACTTTTGACAATGGCCTGGAGTGCCAGGACAAAGGGGAATGGCTTCCCACTGACAGAGAACAGGGTTAGATCAGACATTAGCAAGAAATTATTTAGAGTAGTGAAGCCCTGGCACAGGGTGCCCAGAGAAGCTGTGGTTGCTCCTGGATCCCTGTCAGGGTCCAGGGCCAGGTTGGACAGGGCTTGGAGCAGCCTGGGACAGTGGGAGGTGTCCCTGCCCATGGCAGAGGGTTGGGAGTAGATAATCTTTAAGGTCCCTTCCAACCCAAACCATTCTGCAATCCAGAGGGACCAGGGCAGAGATGCATCTGGCAAAACCCTGTGCTGACATTTATGACTCAATTTCAAGCCCCCGTCCTATGTGTAGCATCTTCTGCCAACACAAAATTCACAGAGGCTGCCATCAGAGAAATGCAATTGAAAACTGAGAAAGATTAGCAGGCACAAGAACCAGTTCTTTAAACCGCATCCTATATTGGGGTTTTGTTTCCTCATTCCACCAGCTTACTTTTACTAAGGCTGATTGTAGCAACAGCATGAAATTAAGAGAGGGAAAGGGGGGGAAGGGGGGAAAAAAGGAAGAAAAAGCACTCTGTCTGTTTAGATTGGGTCACATTGTGAATTTAGGTTTCATTTTTCTCTTAATTTTTTGCAAAGATTGGCCTTAAGAAGAAACACATTTCTGGAATTGGGAACCTACAGCATGGTACAGCTTTCAAGACACCATGCCAAAGTGTCTCTTTAATTATTTTTTAGATGAATTTTCCTTGTTCTGAGCTAATGGGTAACAGACCATGTCACAAAAATATTCCACATCCCTATTTATTCAGCAGAGGAGAGCTTTTTGCTAAGAGTTTTCAAGGGGTCTAAAAAATACAGGCAGACTCCTTGGAACAAATGCCTACAGGCTGTAGGCACCTACTTCAGGTTCACTGGAGCCCCACTCAGCCCAGGACTTCTCATTTCAGCCACAATTTAAGATTAAACTCAGGATCCTGATGAGGCAACACCCCTGTTTGTGTTCCTGTTCCCAGAGTAAAACCCTCAGAGGGCTCCCAGAAATTACAGGTACAGCGTCAACAGCCCTTTGAAATGTACAAAATAAACCTGCTCGAGCTATTAAGATGCTTTTGATGTTGAAGATCACTGAGTGCATGAAAGTTAGCAGATAGCCCTGAGTCGCCTTCAGCCGGAGCAGCCAGGAGAAACCCTGGAGCAAGGCATTTTTGGCTTTTAGAGGTGCCAAGGTCCACGGCAGGAGGGACTGTGGGAAGCTGGCTGAGAAAACTGGCTCTGGGAAGCTCTCAGCTCCTGCAGGATCAGCCCTAACCTCCAGGAAGCACTGTCAGAGTTGTTTTGGGGCACCCCAGACCAGAGGGATGCCCCAAACTGATGTGGGATGGTGATGCTGGGGAGAGGAAGGCCCAAAACCCCAGCCAGCCCAGCTCTGAGGGACAGGGTGGGATCCTCCTTCCACAGGAAATACAACTTTTCTCTAACAGAAGCCCTTCCCAAAAGGACTGCAGAAGCCAGCCTGCTTTTTGTTCTCAGTAATCACTTTACCAATATTTCAAAGGCATTATGTAACTGAAACAGTGTAAAGTTATTGCTACCGACATTGTCAATAAATCATTAACATTTCTTAACAGGAACAGCACGACTGTTCATGTCATGGCTGTCTCATTCACTTTCAAATCAAAGCTTTCAAATTAAATATTCATTTAATATTAAAATATTAATGCAGTCCCACTGTTTCTGTAATATTAATTTCTTATGGCATTTCCAGGCAAATGCATATATTATAAACTTCATCTCCCACAGGAGGTCCCTCAGCCTTCCCTTCCCTTCCCTTCTTTCAGCATTATCCTGATCCCAGGCCAGGAAGGGACTCGGAGAGAAGGAGGGGCTGCCTGATGAAGGGGAAGCAAGGTGGATAATTTAACTTAAAGTATCCCATTCCTCCCCTCCCACACAACCTCCCCACCCTCAGATCAGGATATCGAAGGCTGCCATTATATCTCCCGCCTCCAGAATGAGTCATTCATACATTCAGCAATTCCTGTTGGAAAAACAGTGAATGCCTCTGTCACCAGAGCCCATTACAGAAATTAAACTTTGCAAATCATCAGGGAGGGGCAAGATTTGAGGCATTTCAAGGCGCACTCCTGGTCTCCCTGGGCTCGGCAGGAGCAGAATTGATTCGACAATAAGCTNTTTTTTTGGTTTTATTTTGTTTTTTGGTGTTGCTGTTATTGATTGGTTGTTTTTTTATTTTGGTTTGGGTTTTTTTCTCTAATTTTCTTTCCCAGCGGTTCATCTCAGGCAAAACGACACTGAATGGAAATCCACAGAGTCACTTCCAAGGCTGTACCAGAGCTCACCCCTCGTCCATCTGGCCCCTGCAGGGTGTCCCTGCATGAGGCTCCCCAGAGGAACCAAGCTGGCAAGGAAACTGAGGCACCCCAAGGAAAGCTTGGGGCTGTCAAGGGTTTCACTCTGTAGGAAATAATTCTGCCTGGGAGGATCCAAAGCAAAAGTTAAGAATATTCACTGACAAAGAAAACAAAATCCCTCTCAGAACAGCTGATTTTCTGCACACTTGTGCTGGTTTGGCCTGGGGACAGTTAATTTTTCTCGTAGTAGTTGGTGTGGGGCTGTGCTTTGGATTTTTGCTGGAAACAGTGTCAATAACTCAGGGAAAACTTTTTTATTTGTTACCGCTGAGCAGCAATTACACAGCAAGGCCTTTTAACACTTTTACCCTTTCCACAGAGGCATTTTTTGCCTCTCACCCCACCAGTGGGGATGCCCAGGGAGTTGGGGGACACACCCCGAGGGACATCCCTCAGCACAGGGCATCATGCTCAGCACACAAAGCTGGGGCAGGAAGAGGAAGAGGAGAACACTGAGAGCAATGAAGCTTCTCTTCACCTCATACACCCCAGGGCCCTGCTGTCCTGGGAATGCCTTAACCCCTGCTGGGATGGGAATGAATTCCCCAGTTTGCTTTGTTTGTCTGCATGGCTTTTGCTTTACCTACAACTGTCCATATCTCAACCCACGAGTTTCTCTCCAGGCCTGGGGATCAAGGACACCTCACTGCCTCAGGCCCTGAGAGATGGAAACTGAAGTGAGTTGGGGGCAGAAAACTGGGGGTAAATGACTTCATTACCTGAAGCTGTAATTGGAAGATTAAGCCCCAGTCTGCAAATGGACCAAACTTATAAAAGTGTGAAAACCCGTGACCCTTTGTCCATTTTGGGTGTAGCCCCTGGGGAGCTTCATCTGCCTGAAATGTACCTGAAGCCCTTCCATAAATATACCTGCTTTTTATTCCCTTAATCTTGTCTGGCCTCTGTTTTTAGGTAGCCTGAAAAAGGCGTCTCTCTCACTTTTCCTCTCCCTTATCCCCACACGGGGCGGGGAGGGAGCGGCTGTGTGGGGCCGAGTTGCTGGCTGGGGTTAAACCACAACAGTTTACTATAATTACTTCTGCTGCCTGGAGCTTCCTTATCCCTCCTCCTGAGACCATTAAACCTACGCTGCTCCTCTTCAGAGCGAGGAAGAAAAGCTCTTCAGCCTTTAGTCTCCTTGGTATTTTCTTTCACTCTTTCCTTCCCCACTCATGAGACATCCTGGGGTTTGTTTGGGGATTTGGGTTGGTTGGTTGAGGGGGTTTGTGTTGCTCTTTTAAACCTGGTATATAAAATCTGCATAAAATTCATTCACTTGCATTCTTCAGGGGAATGGAAATTATTTCTTGTCTCAATTTGCCAGTGGCTTCAGACCTCCCTATCTCTACATCATTTCAAGGCCTGTGGGGTCTCCAAGACAGGGGCAGCATTATCAGGGCTCAGCACCAGCTTCTAACAGGAGTGGACACAGGTTGCAACTCAAATACTCTGGTGCTAGATTTCAGATTAGTTGTTGGTTGCTGACTTTAAAATGATGGGAGATTCACAGAATCCTAAAATGGTTTGTGTTGGAAGGGACCTTAAAGATCATCTAGTTCCTCTCTGTCATGGGCAGGGACACCTCCCACTGTCCCAGGCTGCTCCAAGCCCTGTCCAGCCTGGCCTTGGACACTGCCAGGGATCCAGGGGCAGCCACAGCTGCTCTGGGCACCCTGTGCCAGGGCCTGCCCACCCTCACAGGGAATAAAAAAATTCTTATCCAATAAAAAGAGCAGGAGATGCCAAGATGGAGGTACCACATCTCTGTGTCCTTCCAATCCTGCTACATGCCAAGTCTTTGTGTCTGGATATTCCTGGCCTAAGTGCTCAGTGGGAATACAAGAGCCACTTTCTCATTTTTTCTGGATACAAGAAAATTTGTTTGCTCAAAAGTGTTCTTGCCTTTCTTTGAGGTTTGTCATCACAAGGCATGTTGTAGAAGCCATTTCATCACTTAGGATTAAACTCACAAAGGACTATTTTTGAGAGTGCTGACTTTGAGTATCCTTATCTCTGAGAGAATAGCCTGCAAGCCTGGTCTACCTGAGGGGTTTTCTGCTTATCAATCTTCCTTTCCATGTAAATCCCACACAGAGATCATCTCTGGAACCTGCATTCCTCGTACACAAACTAGTGACATGACCAATAAACTTAATATTGGAATTGTGTATTCTTAAATTCCCACGAATCACATGCCAGGGTACAGCCATCACCTCAGAAGAAGCAGAGAAAACCACCAGTTCTGCCAGGAAAATCCCTCTCCCAGCCGCCCTCCCTTCTCTCACAGCCCTGCCCCTCTCCCGTCCCTCTCTGCAGCCACCTCTCACTATCCCCATCCTTCTCCACTCCTGCCAAAAATTGTTCTTCCACATCCAACCCCAAATCTAGCACTGACCTCTCCTCTTCTTTCCTGTTCTCTAATTGCATCCTTCAACTCCTGTATTGTCCAACTCCTCCACATGCATTTTCCTTCTTCCATTGCTCTCACTTCCCATTCTGTCCTCCTCACCCTTCCCACTTGTAAATGGCATTTGTCCTTCTTTAGATACCACTTTGCCCTTTCTCCCTCCAGATCAGCATCCACCCCCTGGAAGCACTCCCTGCCTATTTTACCTTCTCCCTGTAAAATTTTTCCCAACTTTTTCTTCTTCCTTTTTTTTTTTTTTAAAGGATTCTCCATAAAAATAAACTATCTTCTTTTTTGAAAGTCCCTGTGACCATTAAACCACCACACTCAGCAGTGAGTTTTTACAGCTCCTCATAAAGCCTCCTGCAGTCCCATTATAGTTGACTGAGGGAATAAAACATGGTTCAAAAATAATCCCAACTGTCTCCCATTACTGGTTTCCTCCTGTGCTTCTTAACAGGTTAAAAAAAAAAATCAACATATAAGAAACACTCTGTCCCCAAATTTCAGAGCAGTACCCAAAGGTGACAGGAGAAGGGAGAACAGAGCCTCCAGGGCAACTCCTGAATCCATCATGATGGTTACCAGTCTTTGCCCAAAACAGGGAGCAGATAAAACACTCCAAAACTCTTCCCTTGTCCTGCACCACAGAGGTGTCCAGCCAAATCTCTGCCTCCCACCAGCACACCTTGGAGTGGCACCCATCCCGTTTTTTGGCCAGAGATCACGGAGGGGAAGGGACTCAAGAAATGAAAAAAAGAAACCACAAGAGTGTTGGAACTCTGAAGGCTGAAAACTTCAAGCTTTCTGAACTGAAGGGTACCAACCCTCAAGCAAACACCTCATTTGACCTGATGTCGCGGGGCGAAGCTGGGTGTGTCCCAATTTCAGGAACACTGGAATGAAGCTCAGGACACGGCTGTTGCAAAAACTCTCTCTATTTAATTCTATCTGACTCCAGTATTTATAGATATGTACAGAGGTCAAGGGATTGGCTACACAGGTCGCCATCCCTTCAACCTGGATGGTGGACATCACCATCAATCATTTCTTCTCTCACAGGAGAAGTATGTAAACATTCTAAGAATAGACATTATTTACATGAAGCTGCGTGAGAACGTTCTACAGAAAGGCAAAAAGACAGAAAGTTCAGAGCAACAACCTGAGGCCTTGGAAAAGGCTCCCAAAATTGAGTGATAGCACGGAAGCCGTGTATGTGTAGTCTGGATAGTTTGGATGGTACTGTGTGATCTCACAGGGTGAAAAACTTAGATTTGGGATTTTAGTGGATGGTGATATACGGGAACCAAGATGGAGAACTTTGGGTGCGGATTGTTTGTCTTTTTGCACCTTCTTCTTCCTTCTTCCTCACCAATCTGGGTGGTTTTCTGTAATTGGGTAAAACAAGTTTGCATTGCAGGTTTTGGGTGATCATAATTGGATTAGAAGCATAAATAATATAGATGTCAGCTGTTTATTGGATAATTTGGACTTAAATAGCCTTGAATAGACACCATTTTAGCTCACTTTTTCAACTTGTTAAAGAGAACTCACATCTTGTGAGTTTATAATAGATAAGGTTAATAAATTTCAGAGTGGGACTTCAGGAACAACGTCTCCCGAGTTTTATTTGCCCTGACCTTGGAGCAGGAAGGAGCCAGGCAATCCCACACAGGAGCAGCCCCAGGCACAGAGGACAATGCTGGAACAGACCCCAGGCTTGGCTGCAGGAGCAGGTGGCCAAAGGCGCCGCTCCATGGATGTGTTTTGGGATGGGTGAGCAGCAGCAAGTGACACAAACACCGAGGGTGAGTCACAGCCACACCTCACCAGGGGCTGTCCCCAACCTCTTTGCCTGCTGTGCACAAGGCTCTGGCCTTAGCAGGAGTTTTCTGGCTGGTGGCCAATGAAGGGATTGCTGTGAAGGATATTAGGTGTAACAGGATGTTTTCCCAGAAAGGGCTAAAGGCAGAAGTTATGTCATTGCTTTGACTTCCTTTCTTCCACACCTCCACCAGGGATGAAAATGGATCCCAAGGTGGGAAAAAACCTCCTTTGAACATGTAGTCAGCAACTGACTCTCCCTCTTTTTGAATGAGTTATTTAGAAGTACTAATAATTGCATTAGGGATGAGCACATTTTCTGGCTCTCCAGCTCTGTCTCCTTCCCTAATGCTGATGTTCCAAATAGACTGTTAGAGAGTTATACCATTACTAGATTAAAAGGATGTCACAGGCAGCTTGGATGATAAATCCAAGTGATTGTATTAACTGAAAAAAACCCTCTAAAATAACGATGTTGCCTTTACAACATTATTCTCTGCAGATGTGGCAGAGAGCAGGAGGGTGATAGACCCATAGCAGAAGGCAGGTAGCGTCAGCCCAAAGTTTCTCTTGGAGTCACAGAACCATTAAGGTTGGAAAAGACCTCCATGGTCAAGTCCAACCTTTGACCAAACATTCCCTTGCCCTCTAAAAGATATCCCAAAGTGCCACATCCACTCATGTTTCGAACATTTCCAAAGATGGTGACTCCACCACTTCCCTGGGCAACCTTTTCCAGTTTTTAACCATACTTTCAGTGAAGAAAATTTTCCCAATATCCAACCTGAACCTCCGTGGTGCAACTTGAGGCCATTTCCCCTTGTCCTATCACTAGTTGCTTGGGAGAAGATTGATTAATGGTAAGAAAAGGTGTAATCTTTAATCAATTGTCACTTCTCAGCAATTGCTCTGTAAAAGTAAGATGCAGCCCCTTTCTGCAAAGTATAATTTAATGATAATTATGATGGGCAGACATCATTTGGGGCAGGAACATTTCTCCCCAACACTTGGGAGTGAGGGTTGCTCCCTACCTTTGTTCTCTAGTTTTCTCTAGTTTGCTTATCCTTATATGAGAATAAGGACATTTTCCTTAGATCACTTACAACCCCCCGGAAATTTGGAATTTTGTTTGAAGGACCATCCCCAAAATTCAGATGTTTTGCTGCCTCTGCTATAGGCTCTCCACAATTCTTCAAATTTCAAAGAAGGGCAGAAAACTTTTCTTAGGATTTATGCCTTGCCCTGGTTAACTCTGACATCATCCAAACAGCCCCTGACATTTTGACATTCCTGGTGCTGAGAAGCCAGGAATTGCACTGGTTTATGGAAGCTGAAGCTTTCTGCAAAGGTAACGTGGATCTCCTCTAAAACACAAAGTAAATTAAAGCAAAGATTTGGGGGAAAAGATAAATTTCCTTTCTCCAAACCAGCACCACCTCTCCAAGACAGACAAGTTTAGACCTTCCTCCTGTGCTCTGTGTCAGCTCAGTGTAGGATGAGGATGAGGATGATCCACATGAAGCTGCCATGGCAGAGCTGTAGGAGTTATTGCAGCAGCGAGTGGCTACTACGTAATGAACTGTGAGCCATCAACAAATATCAGCAGAGACTTTTACAACAGGGGTTAAGAAGATTACATCTTATATCCAGGTAATGCCAAATGTATATTTACATCAGAGCCTGACGCTCCCCACAGTGCAGAACGTTACAGCACCCAAGACTCTCCATTTTTTCCTCTTTCAGTTTTTTGCCTCATCATGGTTTAAAAGCCCAGCCATCTGTTGCAATTATAGCGCTGAATTACACCACCACAGATGGGAGAAAATTCATAAGAGTCAAGATTTCAGTGATGAGGAAACCTCTGAATTATGCTCGACCAAAACTTGCTCCCCACACTACGGCGACATCACCAACGCTACAATCACATGTTCTGTTACCGCCTCCTCCTCAGGGCTGCCCCACTCCCGGCACAGATCCCTGATCCAGGAGTGGGCTGCAGAGAAAATAAAGCTGGTTTTGGCACATGAACACGGACAGGAGGCTCTTCCTCTGCCATGCATTGATAATTTGGGAGCAGGGGCTCCAAAACCAGGCAACAATGCACAGTTGGAGGATTAGCTGCAGATTTAGGATGAGAGATATGCACGTCACAAGAGTGAGGCCCCCACGTCCTATTAACAAATGTCAAGTATTTTTGTGTGGATGTTTGAGAGTTTCACATTCAAACAGCTGTGAGTTTGTTTGGGCTTTTTTTTTTTTTCTTTTTTAATGGATAATACAAAATAATTTCCTCCCAATTTGTTCCTGGAAAGAGAAGATGACTTTGGCTCAAATGTTTAAAGAGATGAACCAGAAGGAAAAATTTCAGCCTGCATGAGTAACTGAAAAAAAAAGCCATAGTTTTATATTGACAGCACTAGAAAATCATAACCTTGGCCATTGTCCTGATCCTGGCCCGTGCTCAGAAGCACCTACACCTGAGGACATTTGTTTTAGTGTAGGTTTGGGGTTTTGCTTTGGTTTTCTTGGGAGTTTTAAGATCCAAGTGGAATTCTGGACCATTCACAATTCCTCTTGAAACTATATAATATTAAACAAATAGTTCTGGCCAAAAGAGATGAAAATGAAGAGAAAACAAAAGCTTTTGAAAGAGTCCAAGCATTTCAGTTCCAACTTTTCACAGTGATGGGAATCAGTTTTTCACTACATATGAAGTTTGGAGAGCAAAATTACCTTTATTTATGTTTATAGCACTGAGCACCTACATTCAATGCTTTATTTGGAGCTGCACAAAAAATTGTTGTCTAACAAGATGCCCTCCATATCCGGAGGGAGAGGCACTTTACAAGGTGGCAAGGACAAGAAGCCATTGCGTCAAACATCAGCAGAACTCTTCTGCAGGCTGAATTTCTTTTCAAGATCTTCAGGAGCCTTTTTGCCCACATCTTAGAGAGAGAGAAATATTTCCAAGACTCTGGTTATCTGAGGCTCTGCTTTCCCTCTCTGGGTGTGGTTGGGAAGATGCTTTCCAGAGGCATCCTCCTCGATCCTGCAGGCACTGCTGTCTGCATTAACACCTCCATATTTGGCTGAATTGCTGGCCCAAGGTACTTTCTGGAAGTTAGTTTTCCACTCCCGACTCCCACAGTGGAAGGTGTCTCTGCCCATGGCAGGGGCTGGAATGAGATGATCTTTGAGGTCCCTTCCAATCCAAACCATTCCATGACTTGCAGCACTGACTGTTCTCTGCAAGGGCATTTTGGTTCATCTCTGGGAAGCTTCCAGGAGACTGGGGAAAAGATGTTCATTAAAAACATGTCAGTGTGATGTTTGGCCTGTCTTTGGAGCAGCCCAGAAATCTTTTCTTTCAGGGGTAGTTTCTTGTCTTCCAAAAGCTACATCAGAAGTTATTTCATTTTTTTTTTCTCTCTGGGAGGGTAGAAATTTCCCAAATTCATTGAATATCTCCATCACCCTGATTCTAATTTCAGCTATTTATTATCACCTTGCAGGAGAGAGCTCAGCTCCAGACTGAGGGAGGATGCTCCTTCCCTTTGCCATGCAGGAAGCACTGCTCAGATTGTGCTCCACTATCAATGCACTCAGTCTCTTTTTCAGGACAAACTATAATTTTTTCCAGCAAGTTCACTTATAATAAGTTTGTTTGCCAGGTGGAGTGGTGTTGCCTCCCTCCTTGATATGGTGATATAAAAGTGGTTTTGTTTCAAATGAAAAAACAAACGGAATAGATTCCCTGGCCTTCCAACCCTCACAGGCACCTTTGGTAGGAGGTTTATCACTCAGCAAGGGTGAGGGGGAGGGAACAACTTTTTTGGATCCCCCTTGTTATGATATGGACAGCTGATCATGCTACAAGGTAATCCACAATGAATTATTTCTGACAATGTTTTACAAAAGTGACACAATGGTATGCAAGTCAGAAAAGAGCTCTAGGCCAAATCCCTAGAAAACATAAATTGATTTATGCTGGAGAAAATACCCCTTTGTCTGTAGCTCACGCCAAATCATTTCATGGAGAAGTTTGGGCTTTTTTTCACATTGCTGGACAAGTCACTTTGGGATGATTTTTCTGGTTCCTGCATAAGATGAACCTCATCATCAGAGCCAGTCTCCAGCCCATATCCAGCTGTGCCCAGCACAAGGACCAGAGGGTTCATCCACATGACAGAACAACAGCTGAGACCAAAGGTAAACCAAAGCCCTCTGCTTTTTATCCCAAAGGGAAAACGGGCCGAGTGCCTGCAACACAGTGTGGCTTTTGGGGTGGCAGCCCCTAGGGAATGGATTCCTTTTCTCCCCACCAGCTTTCCTTCACCAGCCGTGCATCCATTCCTACCCGTCACCTTCTGCTAGATCCACTCCCAAAAAATCTCTGTGTGCGCCCATGGAATGCCATGGGCCCTTGCTTCTGGGAGCTTAGATGGAGACATCACATTTCACTGGCAGAGTTAAAAGAAAGCACTACCTACTTCTCTCATCTGAGGCTGTGAGGAACACTCAGAGTGGGATTTCTTATCTCCCAAACATTCCGAGGCCCGGCCTGAAGGACACGGGCTCCGTTCTCCTTGAAATAGCACACGGCGTATTACATCAGGCTCGCGCCTGTCCCAGGCTGAACCACACAGTAACTGGAGAATGGAAAAATGCTGCCAGCGCCCAAGTTGCCTGTTGCCACCTCCCACTGTAAGCTCCTTATCTGGGAAATGCCTCGTGAATCGCATGGCACGGTTTCAGCTGAGGAGCCACTGCCCCTTCTCGTGCCCATCCTGCCCAAAATTGCCCCCCACAGCATCAGAGCTGACCCCAGTCCTGACCCCACAACCCCTCAGGAGGAGGGTTAGGGTGAAGAGACAGCTCTGTGGAGGAGGATCGCCCTTTCTGGGCTTTCGTAGTTTTACGTGTAAAGCACCAGGATTCTGATAAGGAGGGAGGGGGAATGGCTATTTTGCCATCAGATGGAATAAAATTAGCTTAGGTGAGTAAGGGTGTCTGGCTGGCAGGCAGCCTATTTCAAATACAGCCCAGTGAGCTCAGCTCCACGGCCAAGAAAACAGTGGGATTTGTATTTTAAAGTGCTTCGTTAGATCAAGCGCTCGTAGCCAAAGCCGAGAGAAGTCGGAGGGGGAGGAATGGGGTGGTGGCAGCTGGGAGTCTGGCAGCTGTGTGATCTCTGGAGGCTACAAATGAACATGTAAATTTCTATATTAAGCAGCAAAAGCATCTATTAAAGTAAAATTGCTCCAGCTTAATTGTTAGATAGGCATGTTTGTTAAAATACAATTTAGGCAAGATCGTATCACTCTTCCTCACTCAGGAGCGTATTCTCGATAACGTCGTTTGTCAGCAACTGCCTATTATGTTAAATAGCTGAGGAATTGCTGGATAACTTTCTGCTTAGATAATAACATTAAAGTTTCTCGAAGCATTTTAGAAGTCTGACTAATCTCGCTGTCTCTCTATTTTATTTTTCTAAAGTGAATTTAGTGCCGGTGAAAGGTTCCAGATTGACAGCCCTGGAGACAGGAGCTGATTGCTTATCCACATAATAGGTACGGTCCAGACAGCTGCAGTGCACACATGGCTCCCTCCCAGCGACAGGCTCTGGTCCCTGCACCTTGCAGAGTCATCCTGAACACTGGAGAGTGGCTTCAAGGCACTGCTGGATGGGTGATGGGGATGGGTGCTCACACAGGGTTTTGTCAGGTTAATCTTCCAGAGTTTCCTTCACAGATATTTATATATATATTTATATATATAT
>VZDJ01000051.1:7941327-7960891 GCA_008694505.1 Cyanoderma ruficeps
ATTTATATATATATGTATATATATATATAATGATTCACATTCCAGAAAAGCCAGCAGGAGCCTAACTTTGTGTTGTCCATCTCCTTTTGACCCTGTGGGAGCCTTGGGACTTCAGGCTCACAAAGCTGAAGCCATCTACGTGGCTCACAAGGAGAACCTGTGGCTCACTGACCATCTGGGGACTGAGAGCTTTTGTGCCTTTTACTACTTGCAAGCAAACAGCCACGACCTCAAAGCAGTCTTGAAGCCCAGAACTTGAGAAACACCTGCAGCTGAGAATGGGCAAAGGCATGGAAAACAGTCTTTGGTCAAAACTGCCTAAAATTTGGAAAAGAGTCTTTGGTTAAAGCTGCCTAAAAGTGCAACAACCGCAGCCAGACAAATGACAGGGGATTTGTTTGCTTCTGACACATCCAGAGCTGAAACCACCTGGACAATCATCTGCTGGCAACAACATTCAGACACCAAGAACCCAAGATGTCTTTGAATGACAAACTGGTTACAGGAAAGCTAATGGTATGTGCTGCCAGAGCTGTCCAAGTCCCTGACTCACAACCTCACTCCCCATTCAGCTCTCATTCCTGGGCCTTCCCTCTTACTGAAAGATGGATGCATTCATGAGAACAATATCACCCTGCAGGAGACACGGCAGCTTGTGGGGAAGCACTTGGTTAAGGGTGAAAGGTAGAAAAGGCATCTCTGGAAAATGCATTGAGCTGGAAAAGCCCTCTTTGTAAATGGCACTGACACATTTTCTCCTGCTGGCAGCACTGGAAGGTCTTCTCTGGCAAATCCTACTCCATCACATAGTCAGTTAGGTTGAATCCATGCAGAGCATGCAGCAAACAGGCTAAGAAAGCAGCACATCCAAGCAAATTGGGTAGATCTGGATGCTATTCCAACTAAATGAGGGGAATTTTTCATTTTGCTGTCATTCCTGTTCTCATTTGCAGAGATGTTTTCTCTCTTTGGATACTGACATGGCAAGCAAAGAGGTGATGAACTGAACAAGGCTGTGGCTTCTTCACAGAGGACAAGGACAAGGCCTTTCCTCTCTCCAGCCAGCTGCCTCCAAACATCCACATCCAAGCTCAGTGTTAGCAAGGCATTTCTGTAATGAATTATGGCAGTTTCCGGCATCAAACCCTTTGGCAGCCAGGGTGAAAAGCAATTCTAGGGAAAGCCATGCTAGATAAATGACATTTACTCAACAATTCTTAGGATGCTCTTGAGAAACTGTAATTGTTGGAGGAGGGAGGAGGATAAACCACAAGCCTCAACAAGGAGAAAGGGTTTAGGCAATAGTTCCTTGTTTTCCAAAATTCCCCCAAACATCGCAGTGGCAAAGTCTACACTTCCATTTCACACTCCTTTGGCTCTCACAGGGGGAACATCTCCATCCCCAGTCTTGTAAAGGTGTATGTACATCCTTAATATGTACCTTATGATTGCTGCTTCTTGCAGCTACTCCCAGGGTGCAGAGCTTTGTTTACACACAAAAGCCTTTACAGAACTGGGGGTTTGTGTTCTTCTGTGCTTATTCAAATGCAATCAGACATTATCAGTTTCATTTCCTACCACTGGAACATTACAATTGCAAATAATTTCTCTTTCATCCCAAATATTGACTATTTCAAGGCACAGAGTGAAATTGCAAACATTGGAGTTATAACTCTAAAGAGCACACACAGCATAAGAGCAGCGAGCTGAGCTCAATCCAGTCCCAAAATTGATTTGGCCTCCACACTTTTGCAAATTAAGTTACGTATTTCCATGCTCAAGTGAAAAAACTAACACGTAACTTCAATGCTTAATATTTAAACAAAGTGCTCAATGTTTACACACTAAGTTCTTTTTTCGTTTTTTTCCCCCCTGAATTTCAGCATTTGCCTAAGTTAGACAGAAAATACTAAGAGGTGAACCTCAAACCATTGGAAGGTTGGGTCCAATTCAGAAGCTTCTCCAAACGCCTTCTTGTGTTTGAAAAACATTGGCTCCAAAACTTGCAAGAACATGAGTCATCTGGATGTCACCCTGACTTATTATAGACCATCAGGCTTTGAGAGATGGTCCTCAAGACCTTTCTTGATCACCAGTTTGGCCATTGCTTTCAAGTTTAATGATGCTGAGTCACACCAATGATAAAATCTTCTAGAAAACCACTTTTGTCTGTCGGCAGAGCCACAGCCAAATGAGGTCTGTCTGTGCCATGCCCCGGTTTGCTCCCATCTCAGCCTGTTCCAGTCCACCCTGGAACATTCCCCAAGGCTGTGGCTGATGCAGAGGTGATACAAAATTAATAGATCTGCATTGGACGCCCCAGTCCTGCTGTCACAGGGGTATTCCAGAAAGGCCCTAACATTTCACCTGCAGCACCTCTCTGTCAGTTCAGTTTATGTTAAGAGCCACAGGAAAAAAAAAATAAAATCAAACCTTGTGGCTGATGCAAGATGTAGATGCGAGAGAGTTACATAAAGTGATGAGCAACTACGTTCACCCCAACTACACCCCAGGGCTGGGCAGTGCACCATGAGAAGAACAGTTTTTTCTCCAAACTAAATGTGTGTCCCCTCTGAGGAGAAACCTTCATGGTCTTATCTCTAGAGACTGTCCAAAAAAATCACGTGTTTCTCTTCTGTTAAAACTCACCAGTAACCCACCACACTGAGGCTCCCATCTCTCTTTATCTGTTTATTGTAGGGTGATGTGATCCACCACGAAAATCACAGCAGCCCTCATAGACCAATAAACAATTGAAATATCCTTAGCTCAGTGGTCCAGGAATAATAACCATTCTTATCACTGAGAGATAAAGGGAGACAAGAAAAGATAATAAGAGGATAACCAGGGTTTTTGGAGCCTAAGCAAAGCTTGATACAACTCAGAGTTTCAGTTAAGTCATGTTTCTTTCTGCTTTAATCTAACTGAAAATAAACCTGAGCGCCACTGAGTTAATAAAAACCAAAACCATCGGAGGAGAGGATGTTTTGCAGAGAACAGTAAAGCCTGACTCTTCAAGAAAAAACAACTAAAACAAAAAATATCCTGTTTATGCTCCTTAAGGACTGCATTCAAGTCCATCAACGTTAAGAGAACCTTCACTGAATTTATCATCCTTCCTTTCAAAATTTCTTTTCCTTCATGGAATTACCTAATTGGCACCCAGGCCAGCCTCACCTCCTGCTGTTGTTCATTTTAGGGCAGAAGATTCTTTCCACTGGCCGACCATTGGGTTGCTTTGACATGGGGAATGAGCTGGGGACCACCAGGGTGGGAATTTGCCCTCAGGTATTTCTGCTTGCAGTTATATCATTCCAAACAGGCAGAAAAGACCAACAGAGAGAGCCAGGATGAAAAATAATAAATAAATAAGTGCCTTTAAGTAATGGTAGCAACTTAAACCAAAATTATCCCTCACCTGTGATGTTCCTCCAGGAATTTCTGGACACATTCCTCAAACAACTTCAGAGAAGAAATCCTGGCTATGAAAGGACCAAAGCTGTGTCCTCCAATGGCGACATCACAGAGATCAAACCCAATTAAGGCAACCCAAAAAACCCCTATTTTTATTCCTGCAACCTCTGCTAAATTTTATTTCTGTGTCTTGAGGTGATTACTTTTTTCCCTTTTGATACCATTTTCAGTGCATGCCCTTCATCTCCCCTGTGGAGCCAGCCCAAATGTCACTGAGACTATTAATGGTGTGTACTTAACACACATACTTACAGTATGTTCATTCTCTGGGAGACTAAACATTATTGAAAGGTTACAGCATTTATTTTGATGTGTGTCTGTTTAACCAATTCTAGCAAATGTTACACAAACACAAAACGGGTTTTCCTTCTCTGTTCTTCACAAGCCACCCTGAACCAGAGGTTTTCAAACAGAAATTCTCCCTGAAATCAACGAGGAATTAGAAAAAGCCTGATGCCATGCTATGGCACATGGAGATATTTTGAATATACACCAAAGAGATATGTAAAGGAGAAAGAAACATTTCATCCTTGCTCCCTGGGTCCCACAAAAGCCCCTTTCCAGCTTCAAGTCCACCAGTTTCTATCAACTTCTGCCTGATTTCAGGGACCACCTCTCCAGCAGCCATGTGATATTAGGAAGAACCATTAAGTTTGTTCCTCACTATCTTGATGCTCATTTAATGGAGGAGATTTGGGTGGATTTCTTGTGATTCCTCAATATTTTGTGTTTCCATTGGGACCGGACACAACAGTTAGTAAGGGCAGCCCTTTGTGTGGGCAAGTCCTAGCAAGGAACAAAACCATGGAGACAACACCTAAAACACTGCAACCCCCTGGTGAGAATTTAAGTTCTTGATTATCCCAGCTGCAGTTTAGAAAGGATCCAGCCATGCACCCATCCTTAAGAGTTGCCACTGCTCTGCAAAAGTGGATTAATAGTCCCCACTGCAGCTACTAACAGCTCTATTGACTCTTATGTGTTATTTCGAGAGAGACCTTTAGAAAGAAAAACCAAAAAACCACAAACAAACCCAACCAAGCAGTTTTCCCCTTCTTACCTCAAACTCTGCACAAAGACACGAAGATTGAGTGCAAGGGAAACCCCACCTCACACCTCATCTGACTGCGAAGAGAGGCGAGGGCATGTGAGGCCAGGGCAGAGTCAGGTGGTTGTGTTTATCATGTGCTTGTTCCACCTTGTTTCACTGCACCTCAGGGGCTGCTCCTGGGGAATACATCCAATGCCATCAAAGCAGAGAGCTCACATAAACACTGCTCACACGAAACCAGAATCAGAGAGCAGCAGCAGCAGCAGCAGCTAATAGTCAGAATATTAGGAGAGCTAATGAATAGGTTCCCTCAGTCCGCAACCCCAGCCCAAAAAATGTGACTTTCCACTGCCAGTCATCAATTAAATTCAGCATCTCTTCTTTATGCTGGAACAGATTTGACTGGACTGGATTCCTTAAGCAAAAGGTCAAATGTGAAAATAAACTAAGGAAAACCAGGCTGTCCTTTGCTCAAGCATCCCACTGCTCTGACAGCTTCTTCTTGGACTCCAAACTGCTCTTTTTCTCAGCAACTGTTCTCCCGGCAACCCCGTGCTCACCCTCTGGTTCTTACCTTCCTTTCAGCTGCCAGCCAGCACAGACAGATGCCCAGGCACTTCCAGAGCTGGAGAAGTTGGAGCAGCAAGGAGATTTGCTCCTGCAGGCAACTGGGAAGGGTGTCAGAGACCTTAGGGCTGCCCCTAATTGCTCCCAGAGTATCCCATAATCCTGCCTGTGCCTTCTCCAAAGGGATCACGGTGAGTCCTGGGTGATGTTACGGGGTAAAGAAGGAGCGTGGAGTAGAAGAAAGAGCATGAAAGAGCGGCTGGTTCTCGATCTCAGCCACTCTTCCAGCTCCTCAAAGTGTCCTTGAGTTCACATCCATCATGTCCCAGCCCTATCAGGAGGCCAAACTGGGAAGCTCTCAGTACACAGCCTCCAACCCAGCAGCCTTGGAGGGGGAAAGAGAAGAGAGTGTCCTCATCTGAGCACAGTAATCTTTGGTCCTCAGGAGATGGCCTTGGAAGAAATGCCCTTCCCAGGGCAGACAGCCTAGAGATGCTCTGGAGAGCTCCTGCACAAACAGCCACTGGCATTTTCCTATCACCAGGACACTAGCCTGACAAACGAGTAAATAAAATAGAAACTTGAGACTGGCCATATCTCCATCCCTTGGCCAGTTCTCAGAGTATCAGAGAAGGTTCCACACTGTAGAAGAGGGTCACTAGGGCAGCAGCTTCCAGATGTTTTGCCATTGGCTTCATTTCCACCTGGAAGCATCATTTCATGTGAGCTTGTCCTGGATTCATGAGCACACGTTGTGCCAGATCTGCTGAGAACACACCAACCTCCCCTGGGACCAGTGCACAGGGAGTTCACTGTGATCCTTTCTGATCATGGCATCCCATTCCCTGTTCACAAAGGACAGGGGGCTGGACTTGGGGAGACACCCCAAACATAAGGAAATCCCCTTCTCTCACCTCAAAAGAGGAATGAACCAGAAAAGCACAAAATCTTCAGCCCAGCTGGGATAAACCAGGAACTATTCCCAAACACGACACCAAAGCTACCACTGAAAGTTTAAAAGCAAATATTTTCAGAATTCATTTTTCAATTTCATGCCACCTCTCCACTAATTACTTGTGGCCAGGATCCTGCCTGCCAAGACATTACAAAACCCCACCAACTGATGCTAGGAGAGAAATCTTCGGGGGAATTCTCACACAACAGCCCCACAGCCGCAAGGAACAATGGAGACAGACACATTTTGAAAGAGCTACTGATTTCAGGGACCACCTCTCCAGCAGCCATCTGATATTAGGAAGAATCATTAAATTTGTTCCTCGCTATCTTCATGCTCATTTAATGCAGGAGATTTGGATGGATTTCTTGTGATTCCTCAATATTTTTTGTTTCCATTGGGACTGGACACCACAGTTAGTAAGTGCAGCCCTCGTGGACACCTCTCCGGAGCAGGTCCCCAGCCCCTGGAGTGCCCTCCCTGTCCTGTCCCCCCGTTTGCAGCGGGATGGGCCCTGGCAGAGGCTGTGCTGCACGGTCTGCAGGGCCCTCGGGGGTGTCAGAGCTGCTCAGGCAGAGGAATCAAACAGCTGCAGAGTTTCTGACCATCCCAGCATAACAACCCCAAGTCAACGCGCGGGGAGGAATGCGGAGACCTCGACGGTGCCTCTCGACACCCATCTGTTTTTTAGAGTCAACTGGCCTGAACTCCTCTGCAAGCTATTAGCTCTGAATGTCCAGTCGAGGGCTGTGTTCTCTGGGTGTGCTTTAATTCCAAAGTAAACTCTTTTTGCCTCAAGAAACATGCAACACAATAAACTAATTTGAGTTGAGCTTAGTGTAATCTTTCTGGGCTTTTTGTTGTTTTGATCTGATCCCAGAAGTGGAAGTCTGGTTTAGGTATCGTGTTTTTGTTTTGTTTTGGGGTTGAGGGGTTTGGGGTTTTTTTTCACTCTTTCTGGGATCTGCTCTCCACAAGTCAGATTCCTGGATTTGACAAGTTCTGTTTTACTCTACTTACTCTGCCACCTGCACAGCAAAGAGATTTAAAAGGCTGACTTCTCTGTTGGTAAAAGCAACAACAAGCAAACAGAGAGCTGTGTTCAGCACAGGCTGAAAGGAATTCCAGCTTCCTTTCTTCATATTAATTTACAATTTGTCCTTCCCCATTTTCCCATGCCCTTTCCTTGTACCTGGCCTATGCTTTTCCTCCATACAGTGCACTTAAGTTGTTCTCCTGACACATGAGATTTGTTTAATAATTTTGGGGTTTTTTTTGCACTGAGTAATTTTGCCACTGCCTGCAGACGACATGACAAGGAGCACACAGGTACAGAGGCTGCCTCAGGGCCACTGCTGTGCTGAGAAGTGCCACCTCCCTGTCCTCTCACCAGGCCAGGAACACCCAGGGACCACAGCAATCCCATCAAGAGCCCGGTGACGTCATCTGATGTAATTTGCCCGATATTCAGACAAAATGACGCCAAACTTTGCTGATGGTGGAGTGACTCACGTTGTACAGAGAGTCCTGCACGGGGTCAAAGGGAGGTTCAGGAGCCCTGATTCAAGACCTCCTGTGTGGCTGACCAGACCACAGCTCAAACAGGAAGGGTGGGAAGCAGAAGCGACGCAGCAGAGAAGAAGGAGTTTCACTGCAGCCCAGACCCAGCAGCACCAGCCTGGGTTTTTAGGTGATAAGCCCAAGGTACACACTTCTGCTGCAGATTTTAATTTTGGAAACTCAAAGGTCAAGGGATTGGAAGTTTTGCTCAGCTCCTGCTGAGGTCTGCCAAGCCCTGCTGTAACAACGCTGCTTTCTGAGGATGTTGCAGGCACGTTAATGCAGAAGGGAAACCAATATTAATAAAACAGAAACAAGGAATCCCTTCATATAAAAATAACAGCAAATAATGCACTGTAGAAGCTATTTGCTGAGGTGAGACCTGATGTTATAACTCAGTGGGATCCTCCAGCCCAGTGTTGAACTCACAAAACTTCCTAGGAAAAACAGGGTTTTTCTGGACTTTTCATCATTTCACAATTGTATCACTATTTAAAATAAGTCCATGAAGTAAGAATCTAAAAAAGTAAATTCCAATGGTTTCTAAACATAAGCAGGTCCTCCCCTTCAATCCGTGTACCCTTCCCACTGCCTCCAGGTTCCCTCCCTCCCTATTCAGATAAACCAAAGTGAATAAGCACACCAGGATGCAAGAGCAGAACAAAAATGACTAAGACTCTGATGTGTAATAATATGTTTGTACTGTAACTAGACATAAACCTTTTAAAAATTCAAAATAGGTGACTCAAAGCTATGGAGAATTTTCCAAACACCAGACAGAACAAAGAACCCCACATTAAGATATTTTCAGTTAAGGCAATTACATTTAAATAAAGCTGCTTATTATTGTAATTGCAGAAAAGCTCTACAATGCAGCTTGGCTTTGATAAAGAGGCTCTGCCTGAGAAGCATCCAGGGCACATTGCCTTGATTTGACATCTGTCCTGCTCCCAGTCACTCATCTTCGCTCCCTGGAGAACAGACTCATAAAATGATTTGGCTTGGAAGGGACCTTAAAGATCATCCAGTGCCACCCCCTGCCACGGGCAGGGACACCTCCCACTGTCCCAGGCTGCTCCAAGCCCCATCCACCCTGGCCTTGGACACTGCCAGGGATCCAGGGGCAGCCACAGCTGCTCTGGGTACCCTGTACCAGGGCCTGCCCACCCTCACAGAGGAGAATTCCTTCCTAATATCTAACATCAATTTCCCCTCTTCCAGTTTGAGCCCATTACTCCTTGTCCTGTCCTGCAATTCCTGTTGCAGAATCTGTCACCAGCTTCCTTGTAGCCCTTTGGAATAAGAATAAGAGTGTTATTTCAAGCAAATAAAAATTAGTTGCTGTTGCAAAAGAGTTTTGATTTTGGACATAAATCACACCTCTTTGTGAATATTTTAGTGTCCTTTGGTCTACAGAGAAGGAGTCAGTGCCAACAGGTAGGAGGGGATAAGGGCACTGCTGTGCTGCAGATACTGGGTAAACCAGGGACTAAAAGCTTGACTTGCTAGTCTGAGCTCAGTGCAGGACTGAGAGTCAGAACTTAAGTGCCAGACGTGAGCAGAGCGCTGCACGGCTTGCACTATACACACACCAAATCCCTCAGTCCCTCAGCAAGGCAGCTTCACAAACCAAATTCTTCTACAGTTATCAACTTTCAGCTAAAGAACTCATAGGATGACCCAAATCCACAAGATGCAGGGCAGAGAATAACAGTATTCTGTATCAGTTGATCAGATAGGCCCTAAAATACCTTTAAAAAAAAGGAGTAGTGTAATTGAATATTCAATCTACAGTTGACAAAAGATAACTCCACATCAAGGTACTCCTGGAACGCAAGAATGCCAAATATTCTGCTCCAGGCCTTATCCTGATTAGGTGCCTTGGGCTAAAAGGAAATACTTTTTATTTCTGTTACAAAACATGTATAAACAGAAGGCCTGGGTAATGCAATGTGAAAACCCCTGAGCAGGGATTCCAAGATTTACCCCATTAATCATAAATTACTAAGAAAAACAGAATACAGAATAGCTCGCTTTGTTTCCTTCAGTTTTTGAAAGAAGCAACAGCCACAAACACGTAGGTAGGGATGATAAACCCGCCGTGGTGGTGTAGAAATCACATCCAGTGTGTGCAGGGGCTGATTGTTCATGAGGGTGGCTCACTTCCGAAGGGGAGGGCCAGGTTGTGCAATGACTGCTTGCCCAGGGAAGAATTCCCAGCAAGGAAGAATTCCCAGCACAGCCGTGTCCCATCGCAGGGCTGGGAGGAACCCGCCAGGAGTGCGGGAAGCGCCGGGTCTGCCCCAGTTCGGAGTGTCCACAGCAGAGAGCGGGGCCTCAGCTTCCCTCCTGGAGCTGGCCAAGCCTCCAGCCCCCTTCCCTGCCAGCTCAGGTTTGTCTTTAAGGACGTTTTCTAGGATTTTGTCCAGCTGTTCTAAAGGAGTCTTAAACAATGGGATTCCACCAGTGTGCTGCAGCAGCGGCTTCACAGCCCTCACCCTTCACTTGTAAACATTCCCCAATAACCAAAATCGTGTTTCCCCCCTACTTTGCTCCTTTGTTGACTGTCCCTCTCTGGCAAGGGCATGGCACAGAATGAAAATCCTTCAGGAGTCACCTGAAGGTGACCCACCTGGTTGGGATGGCAGCATTTTGTCCCGTGGCGACAAAGTTTCTTTTTTAGGGAAATATGTACAGGATTTTGCTCCTGGAAAGCAGATGTCCCCTGAACATTTATGATCTTGGGACAGCTTGGTCATCAGCTCAACAGGTCTGGGAAAGGTTGCTGCAATTGCTTTTTTCAGTCCTACTCGACACCTTGCCCCCTTGATTTGCTCCCAAGAATAGTTAGGAGTTTTTCCCTTTCTTCCCTATATATCCATATCCCACAGGGATGTTACACTCCCACCTTGTACTTCTTGCTGCCTTTACTTTACAAAGCCTCCTTTGGCAATGTCATTCTCAAACTATTCTCTTTTTTTTCATTTTGCTCTGGATTTTGAGTTCACACCCAAAAGGCCAGTGCGCACACAGTGCAGCTTCCTCAGGCACTTTATCAAACAGTGCTCACCACAAGGCTGTATGAATCCTCAAACTCTGACTAATAAATAATGCATTCCAGCAAAATATAAATCCATTTCCTCCTATTAGCTACAATTACAGCCTAAAATAGTAATGGAGGGATCGGGTTACTAAAGCAGCCACGCTTTCATTAAGACCATTCACCATTCACGTCGCACTAGGAGCCCAAATAGGATCATTTCACATTCACCTTTCCTTTGGTCATCGTCTCCCTCCACTTATTGGCACTGAGAGGTTTTACCCAGTTTTCTCCTGCACTGCTTCCAGATCCTTGTGGGGGCTAATGACTGAACCAAGCCTTCCTTTGCCTGGGTTATTTAATCCCACCTGGGCATAATAAATGGGAAATCCCCAGCTCTCTTTACAATATTTGTAGCACTGGGACGCTTTTACGACATTATTACAACTGGAGCATTGTTGTACCTTGAGATTTTTTTAGAGAGGTCTCACTACAAGGAATTTTCTCTTGATATTTGGCGTGAGTTTTACTTATTTTCCTTCCGCTGCCTACAGATTTGCTTCTGTTGGCTCAAACGAGACATTTCTGTTTCTCTCTAGTATTTATGTGTTTGAAGATAGTTATCATATACCTACTTAGTCATTTTAAACCAAATTTAACAATATTTAACTCTTTTTAATCTTCTACTCATAAATCATCCCTCCCTGGTCTCCTTTGCCAATGTCAGGAATGTTTTCCTACAGTTCCAGGAGAGAAATATGCCCCTGTTACAAAACAGCTTATATCTGATTGCAGCAAGAAGAAGAAAAAAATCAATTCAGAAATTACAAGAAAAGGAAAGCCGAATATCCTCTGGCAGGTAAAATTCCCAGGAGCCCAGAGCCTCCTGCCTTATGTTCCCTGCTTCAAAATCCTTAAAGAACCTCAGAACTAAGCACCGGCGTCTCAAAATACCCAATAAGGCACCTAATCATTCATGTCACTTCTGACCCTTGCCACTTGAGATCAGGGCACTTCCTTCCTTGCACTTTGTTAAATGTGTTTTTAATCTGCTTAAATTGCACGAAAACATGGCACAGTGTGAATGGGCACCCGGCCCAGGGGGTTTTTTAAAGGCCTTATTACAAAGGTGGCTCTTTCCCTCTGGGTCAGTGAGATGGATTGGGCCACATCTTGCCTCGACCTTGTTTAGGGCCAGAGTGAGGGAAGGAAAGTAAAGTCCCCAAATCCTTTGTTCACGTTGCTGACCATGTGCTGCCTCTACCTGCCCTGGGATTTGCTGCAGGATCTGGCTCTGTCCTGGCCCTGGAGCAAGGCCAGTGCTGCCCCAGGACACTGGGACTGCTGCTGTCCCTTCCACCACAGTCCACAGCATGTCTGGAAGGCAGACACGCTTCTGTATCACCAGCCCTGGGCATCCCCACACACCCACACCACACACTGTCCCACTGGGTCCCTTCCCACCTTTCCTCCTCACTTCTCTCCTGGGATGGCGGGTAGGGAGTTGAGTTCCCAGAGTAATTATTCAGTAAAACAAATCACTTTACCCCTCCTTTTTCCCCCACCCCCTCCCTTTTTAAAGAGTTAATTCACTGGATTTCCGTCTGCCATCAGCCAAACATTGCAGTATAACTCTAAAGACAAAACAAGGGTGGTTTTTTTTTTCCTTAATACATTTCTCCCACTGTTCACTTGTTTATAGGATTCAGTCATTCTCATCGAGCCAAACCTGGCACGACTTACTCTGATCCCACGTTCAACAAAATCTCTGCTGTGTTTATATATCCAGGGGGACTTTTCAGAGGGGGAGAAAAGCACCTCTAGTATGTTAATTCCCAAGGACTCAACGATTAATGAACTAATCTTATTACACGTGCCGGGGGCGGAATCCTGGTATATGAAACCTGAGCTAATGAATTAAAGCCCAAAAACTCCTTTGGCAGCATAAACATGCTTTTAATTTCAGCTAACCTTTCAATAATAATCCTTCAGGATTTTTTTTCCATGATGCTTATACTTTCTGAAGATATGTGACTCCTCTTGGATACAAGCTCCTTTGTTATTTTATTTCTTGGAAATATTTAGCAACGTCCCAATAACTTTCTTGTTAAAAGTGTATTTGCCTTTCCTGTCCTGAAGGTTGTAGCTGAGTTTTCCTCTCTCTATGGAAGGCCCTTGGCTTTTTACTGAATTTTTACTGCTGGGAGTAAACACAGAATAGGAGAAATGTTTGCCATATGTTGATATAATGGTCACATTGTGGGAGGGGAGCAGAGAGGAAGGCTGGGGCCCTGACATCATGGTAGAAGTGCCCTTTTTTCACAGTTAAAAGTAGGTAAATAAATTATGGTAAATAAAAACCAACCTGAACTTTCACTGAGGACTTCAAAGGAAACCTAAATACCATGTGATTACCGAGGTTGAAAAAAGCTCAGTTAACATTCCACAAGTTTAGAGACATTGGTCAGAAAGACGCTCACATTTG
Source organism: Cyanoderma ruficeps (assembly GCA_008694505.1). Lineage (NCBI taxonomy): Eukaryota > Metazoa > Chordata > Aves > Passeriformes > Timaliidae > Cyanoderma > Cyanoderma ruficeps. The sequence goes on from VZDJ01000051.1 coordinate 7,954,460, forward strand.
GAGCAACTTATGTTCACACAAGGACACCTAAAAAAAAAAATGTCAGTTTTTCCTCTGAATATCTTAGATGCCATATTGGACAGCAGCAGAGCAAACACAGAGGGAGAGATCTTCAAATATCATTCCCATCTGTCTATTTCTGTTCAGTTTAGATCCTTAGCGATCTCCTTTGATTCACTGCCTGATTGTTGTCCTTCAGAAAGCACACAGTAGTCTCTTAACCCTTCTGTATATTCCCATCATAAATCATGATTGATCTAAGAACCTGCACCAGAACATATTGATTAACCTGCTGCCTTGGTCTCTATTTGAAACAGTCTGAAAGTTTGTTCTGGGAGCATTGAAGAAATTTGATTTTTTTACTACGCAATAAAAGAGGTCAGTGAATAATAAACACAAACAACCCTCTGCCTCAACTTCATCCATCAAACCGACTGCCAAAGGATTGGTAATTTTACTTTGATTTTACCTTCCCTTGCTATTTTACACCAAGACATCAGTACCCATTGACGTGCCCGAAGCCAAAGCTCAGCTGCCTGTCTCGGGTAGGGCAGTGGTGGGGAGGTTCTGCATCCCTGAACCCAGCAAGCCTCACCACAGAGCAGCACAGCCATGCCAGGCCCAGCAGCTCCAGCAACCCTGAGGAAACCCCCTCACTCGACATTCTCTGCCCTGTCACACACACCTTTCTTCTTCCAGGCACACGGCTACAAAACATCACTTCAAACGATATTCCTCTGCTACAGAAAGGTTACAAATCATTCTTTCAGGTGAGACAGTGGCTACCCCAAGCCCTTCTCACGGGCACTGTGTGGGCAAGCTGTTTTTTGTTGGCAGCCCCAAGGTCTGAGCCCCGTGTGCTGGGAGGAGGATGAAGGGAGAAGTCAAAAGCCAGTGAAGGCTTTGGTAGGCTCATGGCAGCTGACCTTCCTCCCGAGACCCACACACACATGGGTTTATTCCATCTACTGCCTTTGGCTATTTTGGCTATTTTTTTCCTCTACACTCCCCCTCTGTTACCTCCACAAAGTAATACATGAGTATGCGATACCTCAGAATTTGGACAGGAAGATCACAAGTCAGAAGAAAAACACCCGCTATTTTAAATTCTGTGGAAAAACAGGTTATAGATTCTGCGTTTAAATAAAGGTTAGAACAATAAAACGGCCGGGTTTTTCCACAGTAACTCTCACCTCAGACAGCAAATGCTGAGTAACCGCTCAGCCCTCCTGGCCTGTTCCCTCCCGCGCCCCGGCCTCGGGGCTCTGACTTCCCTCGTGTTTACTGAACGTCTGCAGCCATGGCGGGGCAAAGCCACAAGGCCGCTCTCTCTTGGAGCCCGTTCCACTTTGTCACCACGTTAGAGAAAAAAAAGCACACAAAAAGGGGGAGGGAGGCAGGAGCAGCCAGCCAGAGCCCAGCCCTTCCACACGCCTCCAGCCGCAACGGGGCACGGCGGCACTGCCAGCAAGGAGCGCGGCAAAGGATCCCTGTGGACGCAAGAGGGACACTGCCTATTTTTAGGCAGCTGGAGTTTCCACGAGGATTCCTAAATCTCTAGTTTCATTAGAGTGTGTGGGGCTTTTTTAAGAACAGGTCGTTTAAAGTTGTGGTTGCGCCGTTCTGCTTCTTTCCCTTCCACGGTGCAAGGCTCGGAATAGAAATAACGAACTGATGAAATCAACGTGTGAGCCCAGCACGGAGCAGGGATAAGACCTGGCCTAAAGGCTGAACCAGGGGGAAGAATGGGGGTGACAGTTAGCTATGGCCTGGCACAGGGACAGGGTGGCAGTGGCTGATGATGGGTAACGTGTGAAGGCCCTGTCATGGCCAGTTGGCTCAGCGATGGACCTTTCCCTGCTCTGGCCTGTTTTTCCCAGGCCACAACAAAGTCAGATTTACCCACTCAAGCCACTCACAGTCCAAACCTGACTGTTTCCCATACACACATGATTTCTGTGCACTTTGAAATAAACAATGTACATTAGGCCCAAGCTCTCACGCCAAGAACTGCAACGTTCTCACTGGGATCTCCCCGTTTTCAGGCTCACACAGCACTTACAACTGTGCAGTGATTTGGCTTGTCAGCTCACTGGCATAGGCACTTGTGCACATTACCCTCCCGACCCCAAAATAACTATTCCTCCCTTTTTATTTTTTGTTCCCCCCTTCCTTGACGAGGCTAAACTGTCTGCTTACCGTTCCCCACACAGCAGCAGCAGCTGGGAGCATCTGGCATGGGACATATGGAATTTAATTTCCCGATATTTACATAGATTGAAACAATTCCGACTCCAGACTTCAGAAGGCCCATTGCAGCAGACCTCAAGGCAAAAGCTTTCAGTTCATTCCATTTTCTTCTTCTTCTTTTGGCAAATGAGCTGGGAATACCAGTATAAAGTCTGCACGGGCCTTAGGATGTTGAAAGATACTCAAGTCCTTGATCTATAAGGCTTACAGGGTAGATGCTGCTCTTTTACTTCTGGGGAATCCAAAAGGACTTTTAAGAGCCCTAGCCACTTTAAAAATATCTTTTTTCAGTGACCTTGAGTAGATTTGAAACAGTCCATTTGAGAGTTTTGCACATGTGGCTACAGATAAAAGTTTCTTTGGGAAAAATAAAATAACTGAAGGGAAATATTCGGTCATACAAAGGAGAATGAAAAGGGACACATCTAATGCTGAGCGTAGGGCCAGCATTGCTGCTGTGCCGCTGTTGAGCAGAGAGTTAAACGAGGATGTGCTCCTGAGCAAGACAGATGCTGGATGAAAATGGCAAGGCAAAAATGTGGCTGAAGCACCACACTCCTCCAAAACAGTTGGTTTTCTTTACTTTGTCTGTCAGTTGCCATCCATGACATTTCCAATAATTGCAGAAACAGAAACTTTAGAGGTGGCAGAGTCCATTATCAACAAAGAATTGCCAGGGATGGCAGCACACCAGTCCAGCTTTACAAAATCCCTCCAAAATCCCTCTTGTAACAACATTTGAAGAGAATGGTTTAAAACTCCCACCTTATTTTAAGGACGTCCACAACAGATTCAGCAGCAAGAAAAAGCTGAGAAGACAGCTCATCTTCTTTATGGCTACGAGAGACCAAATTCTTCAGATGGCAGTGGTGCAAATACAAATACCAGCAGTATCAGTCATGGAGCTCCTCCAACATGCAGCATCTGAGGACCTCACACATGGAGTTGCAATTTGCCAGTAAAATCCCAGTGGCTGAGCTAGGAAGACACTATGGTTTCCTGGGAGAGTTCATCCAACAGAAAATATGTCTTGCTGTATATGCATTTTTTAAGACCAAGGTAATTTTTTTGAGTGAGTCAGGACAAGGCCAAAATAGGACTTGGATCTTCAGATTTAGATTCTGAATTTGGACTCCTATGCGCAAAACATTTCTGCCAACCCTAAAGGCACCTCACTTGGTTCCTTTGAACTCCCCAAGCTCCTCTTGGTTTTGTTTCTTTACTTGCTCTGCTGTGCCATGGAAAATGCTTTAACAGCCTTGGAATTATGGCTGGAACTCAGGTCGCGTGTCATTGGCAAAGACACTTTTACAAGGCCTCAGGTTTTGCTTTTTCCCCCTCCTCCTTATCCAGTGACTCCTGCACTCTGATTCAGAGACCAGTAAAACCCACTGCTATACCAGAAAACTCACCCAATGCAGAGGAACAATCTCTCTGGTGAAAGATCTTTCCAGAAAGGAGATTTAGGTCTGAATTTTCCCAGGCAGAAGAGAAAGCTGGAAGGGGGTCTCCAATACCCTGGGTAGGCACTCAGACACAAGGGTGGTATGGAAGGAAGGGTCATTTTGGGAAATCTGACCCACCATGAGAATCAGCTCTTTTTTGTTCTAAAAATACCAGTCTCTGGTAACTGTTCAGGTACAGCCATCACCAGTGAGAGTTTGCAAAACACAAGGCAGATTTCCACTTCTGCTGAATTAGAGCAACTGAGACTGAAAAGGAGTTTAAAATCCCCACTCCTAATTGCTTATTTAACTTGCTTGTTAAATTTGATTTTGTACTTGTGTGCCAAAGGATCTCCTTGTTATGGACTTCTAAAAAAATCTAATAATATATAGGGTTTTAATACTGTGTTTGTTCAACTTTTGTTGCTCTATTTAGAAGACCTTATTATACTTTTATTGCCATTAAAGAACTGTATACTCCTTATGATTATTTTACAGGGCTCAAGACAGTTGATCTGGATGCTGTCTTATTAACTGTACCAGGTGGTAGAAATACCATTTAATCCTCTTTAATATCAGTAATTCAGACTACATGGCAAGGCTGACCTCAGCATCTCTCATGCCCCAGGAGGAACTACATTATATCACTGCATAAGGGGTCAGAGATGAGAGTGCTTTTGGCAAGAGACTTTCACTTTGTAGATGAAACATCCTGATTAAAAATGATGCTTCCTGCATAATACTGCTGTTCTCAGCTCGCTGTTTCCAAACCCACAAAGGCTGCTTTCTAAAGATGGGTAAAACGATCCCTCTATGGTTTATGTAATATATTTGCTGTGTAGTTTTAGGGTTTTCAGGATGAAAGTTACTGGAGTACAGTCAGCCTTTTTGGACAGGTAGTTTAGCACCCAAAAGTAGTTGGCACTGAGGATGAACAAAAGTCTGGAGATACCCCACGGCTGCTCTAAAGTGGATGTATGGGATACTCTCTATTAGCTTAGTTCCCAAACACCATTTATAGCATTAATGCTTTTGTCCTCACAAATCCATCAGAGGCAAGGATTTCAGAAGGTGAACAAACAACCCAAGAAGTCAGAACAACCCAACTGAGAGGGCGACCGAGGAACGCCCATGTGCCTTCACCCTCCCCACCTCATCTGGGAGACACATCAAAGAGCAGAGGCAGCTCTCAAAAACATCTTACATTTTGGACTCCAAAGCTTCAATTCTTCCTCTCAAACACCCCTTGAGCAGTCCGAAACTCCCAGGCAAAGACCCCGAGGGTCGGGGCTGCGGCAGAGTGGGGAAGGAAATGCCCGGCTCCCGTGTCGGGGGCCCCTCACCACTTCCTGCCACAGCATCCCACAGCCCCAACACTCGCCCTGGATGGCGTCACACCAGTGAAAACCCCACGACAAGGGCAGGCAGAACCAACCCCAAGGTATCCCCAAAACATTCCTGTTTGTCCATGAACAAGAAATCCGAGGCCGTTTTGGTTTTTTTCTGCAAGCCTTGAGCCCCAGAGTAGACGTGAAATGTAGACTCTATTTTCACAAGTGTTCAGCACGCAATCTGCGGAGCTCTTCTGAAAATCTGGACCTTATTTAGGCGAGTAAATGAGAGCCAAGCTCTTTTTAAAAAAGAGGGTTTAATAGAAATGTCTGCCGCCTCCTATTCTTAGGCCCCTAAGTAAGTGGTGCTGGCTGTGGTGGGAGCTGCTGGTGCATGACTGGTGACTGGCTTTGTCATCCCAGGAGTTCTCCTGGGTTGCTAAAACATTCATGAAAGAAAAAAAGAAATAAAAAAACCCAACAAAAATGTGCACGAACGGAGCAGACAGGGGGAAAAAATCAGCTTCACGCTACAGCAAATGCTCAGGGAAAATGTTTGCACAGGTCTAATGAGAACTGGTTAAAAGTCAAGCCCAAGTACTGCTCTCCTGGCAGCTGAACACGGATTACAAAATCCCATTGCCTCAGTTCACTTCAGAATTGTCTCAGCTACTCATTCCTGTATCAGTGGGAAATTTGGAAGTGACTTTGGATTTGCAGTTTCCTTTTGATAAATGTATTAAAAATACCAATATAACAGCTTTTTATATCATAATAAAAATACATGGAGTATTAAATCCTGCCTAACTCTTGCTGACTTGGAAGCAAGTTTGCATGCTTTCCTCACATCCAGATTCGATTACACTAACTCTGAATGCACAGCTTTGCCAGAAATGTTTTTATTAGAAGAAATTGCACTTGGTCCAGAATGTGGCAGCAGGAATGATCTCTGGCATGCATGGTAACAGGCTTTTTTCACCAATCTGAGATCTCTACATGGGTTTCTAATTTCACTCGGAATTGAGTTGAAAAATTGACTTTTGGATCAGCAGGAGATTGGACATGATTATAGGTAATGCTGGACTTTGGAAGTTTTGGACAAAAGAACTTTTGGCCAATAGACTTTTTGCATTATATTCCTCAGCTCTCTGCCAGAGTGTACTCACATTCACTCTGGACTTGCCTCCTCTACTTACTAGTGTGTATTTTATTCCTTAAAACATCTTTTCTAAACCCTTTCTTTCCCAAAATAATTTAGTCGCATCTGGAACTGTGCTATCTATCCCTAACAGCTCTTAGAAATATTGATAACTTTGTGAAGGGCTTTGAAGTAACAGCTGTGAAAGATATTGCAGAGATGAAAAGAGATTGTGTGATTGACTGTCTTGCCTTTTTTTTTTTTTCTT
>VZDJ01000051.1:7960900-8048884 GCA_008694505.1 Cyanoderma ruficeps
TTTTTTTTTTTTTTTCTTTTTTATTGGCCCACTTCGTACTTAATTTAGTCAATCAACCAAACATCTTTCCATAAGGCTTTTTGGTCCAAACACCTTTGGCATCATCCACGGGCAATATAAAGTGACCCAGTGATGGGTTTGAACAGTGAATCATGATTATTGTATTCATCTTTCCATCAGGTGCATAATTTTAAATAAAAAAACCCCCCAAAAGTACTAGAATCGCTCCCATTGCATTGCTGGAAGGGAGTGAAAGCCAAGGGAATGTATCTCCATGCATTTGGCACAGTGATCCTTCAAATCTCCCTTGGACAGCAGTCTACTACCACCACTAAAACCAGGCAGTTGCAATGCAAGACTGGAATGAAGAGAGAGCGGACTGAGCTCCACCTAAATCTGACTAAATTCTGCACGGTCCTGGACTCTGAGGAGGCTGCAAGGCCTGCAAGTAACTGCAAGAATTGCCTTGGGAGTTAAGATTAAAATGAAGGACAGATTGAGGTTTCTGAAACCAGCCAAGGAAGCCTAGGTCTCAATCTTGTTGGATTCCTGAGGTGGGCAGAAGACACTTTAATTACATGATCAATACAGTTTCAAAGTAAGCACGGAAGCCACAATGACTCTGAGGGCACAAACATTATTTGAAGGGTAAAGTGAAATCCTGTTGAAGGAAAATGAGCGATCTCTGCCTCACAGAAACCAATCAATGCCTTCTCAGTCTCCTATGTGTTAAGTTTAGAAACATTTGAAGACATCTGAAATGGAAGTGCAGAGACAATTCTGCCAAAGCTCAGCAGTTTCCCAGATCCCTGAGAGACTGTGCAGTGGAGCAGTCGATCAACAGCAATAAATTCATCTTCCTGAGGAAAAGCAGGTGCCTGAAACATGGCATTGCTTGTTGAAAAATCATGAGACTCCTCTCATGCACAACAAGGCTTGAGAGTGGCTTGTCCCCCTCTGTACAGGCTGTTGCTTCCTTGGACAAATTAATGAAGATTTCCTTTTTCACTGAGAAAACTCTGGAGCCAATATCCCAAGAGAGAAATTAGACTGAGATGCTGCAGCAGTGAATATATAACCTATCCTGTCTCTACCAATTAGGCTGATATTCCATAATTACAAGATCTACAGCAGAGAAGATAAAGGAAGAATATCAATGATTCCTGTTGATATTTATTTGTTCTTTGGAGAAAATCTTGATTTCTTGAAACAAACACTGTAGCGATAAGTTTCAGCTACACTGTTGTTTTAAAAGAAGACCAAGATATAGTTCATAAATCTATTCCAGAATGCCCTCTAACATGATTAAGGTACCCACCTAGATTTGACTCAAGGCCCAGATAAAGAAAAGGAAGATTCTGAATTTGAGTCATCTCAATCCAAGCCACTGGACAGTGATAGTTTCAGATGGATGTAATTGGATCCTTCCATCTCCTCCAACCTGAAAAAATGTTGAAAGATTTAAATCTGAGAAAAAATGAAAACAAACATTAGAAAGTCAAAAAATGTTTTCTGTTGAACTGAGCTCTCATTTTCTGGCCAACTGTAACAAAAACATTGTAGAAGTACACGAGCAAAGCCCAGACTGTTCAGGCTGGAACACAACCCTGGTCCATCAAATCCAGGCCATCAGAGCCCAGTCCCTCCTGCAACATCTGCATCGTTTACTCACCTGCAGAACTCTACCCTTCTCCAAATAACAGCCACTGTGATTTTCAGCAGTTAAGTGATGCCATCACAGGGAAATACAGAGCAGAAGTGTCAGAAGGAAAGACTGCAAAGTAAATACAGGCTCAAGAATTAGAGAAATGTAGTTGATAAGGTTAAAAAAAAAAAAAAAGGCAAGCTGGTAAAGAAGAGCTTTTTCCAATATGCAAAACCCTCTGACTTTGTATTCGCTCTTCCAATTTTTTTGGGGTTCTGCCTACTTGAGAAATAAAAGTCTCTGTGGCAGGGGCAGTATCAGACCATTCATCTGGAGCAAACAGCTCCATCCAACTCAACGCTCTGAGTCAGTCCCAAAATGTCTTTATATGCCCAAAAAGATATCCTTGGCCATGCCCCATGAGGTTTTGATAAAGCTTTGAACAGAGAGAGTGGAACTTGCACTAAAATTCATTAGGATCTAGGTCCCAGCTTCTTTAGGCTCCTCAAAATACCCCCTCTAAGTATAAAAAAGTCAATGCACTTTTTCCTTCACAGTTAATTTCTCTTACCCAAAATGAGTCCAGAGTTAAATTTTATGGACTACAGGTTTAAGGGCAAACACATCAACAGAATGATAAAACACGTCCCTCCCAAGGTGTCCCTAATTCCCTGTGATTACAGAATGAGGACACTGCAGGTTTTTATTGCTGATGCACTCCAAGAGCAAGAAATTTCCTCTGCACTTATTGAGAATGATAAAGATGCAAGAGTGATTATTAACGTGCATCTCATGCATTTGCAATTATGCAAATACGCATGCAAATGAAACACAACCTTTGGGCTCCTGTCATGTTGCCAATGCTTCCCTCTGTGGCGCAAATTTTGGATACACTCCTTGCTTTAATAGCAGGTCTCACACACAGGGCTCAGCATTCTGAGCATCTCCAAGCCAGCCCTCAACAGCATGGGGCTCCCTGTGACTTCACCAGGTGCTCAAGGCTCTTCACACCATCCCCAAGTCTCAAAACTTCTCTTGGACAGGGCAGAAGGACACAGAACTCCCCGTTCACAGTGAGGGAATCTGTGAGGTAAATCACTGCTGCGTGAAGAAAAGCAGAGAGCAGTGCCCCAGTTTGCTGACTCTGACATCATTCAGATTAGTTAATGCCGTGGCTCCCAGTGAAGCTGGAGCGTATGCCCACCTTTCTGTTTAATTAAGGCACCAAATGTAATTGGTAATTTATTTGGGGGGTTCTCCTGGGATGCAGAGGAGCAGAGCTGCTGAGGAAGGCAAGGCTTTGCAGCGCCGAGGTGAAGCTCATCGGAATGCACCTCACAGCCAGCTGCCCTGGGTGTGCAGGAACAGCTCTCCTGCTTTCCCCCAGACCCCTTGGTGAGGCAAGATTGACTCCTAAAGGAAGGAATGGGTTGGGTTTATCCCTCTCCATCCACGCACACGTAGGAAATCTTGATAAATGAGCACGTTGTTGTAAACTTCCTGCAAGAACTGCTGCCTGTGCATCAAAGTTATTGTACTTCCATCACCCCGGGCTGGGGAGGGCCATTGCTGAGACAGATCATGATCCTCTACATCCAGAAGCCAGGAGGGGCTGGAAGCATGTCCCAGGCAGGTTTCTCTGAGGGCGAGGGGCTGATTAAATGACTTGGGCTGAGCCTGAAGTGGCACGATGTCCTCTCTTCCATTCTTCAACCAAAAGCACAGGTGGGCTCAACACACAAATCTCCAGCCACTGTTTATTCTAAAAGTTGTGCAAAGCACAAGAAAACAGAAGAAAAAGGCTTCTTCTTTCAAAGCAAGAACTCCTCTGACTTTCAGTCACTGCTCTGGTTCAGTGATGTTACTCCTGAACAGGAGGTTGGTCCTTTGACTCAAGGAACAATAAAAACCAAGTGAGGAATGAGGAGTGAGCAGGCACATGACGTGCTGGGATTTTTCCCTGCAATGCAGTCAGTGCCTTCCCTCTTTTCAAGAGGTGCTGAAATCCAACCTGATTTGATTCCCATCAAGAAGTGCTAAATAGAACTCCCAGGTCACAAATGTATACAGAGAAATGCACTGCCTGTGAGTACTTGCAAGGTGACAACTGCTAAGGCAGTCTCTCTACAAGTCTCCTACACATCCAATGCCTAAGGACCAGTCCCCAGAAGGGAAATTTTCCTAAGGGACCAAACCAAATCAAGAATCAAATCAGGGGTTAAATACCAAAAGGCCTAAAGAAATTAACTGAGAAAACATTTGGCAGAATATTTTAAAACTTTCTTTGGTGACTCTGGGACTGCAAAGTGTGGGTGGAGGTGGAGAATAAGCCCTAAAGAAATCCTTTCACAGCCAGTTATCTGCGAGGCAATGTCAGTGCACAAAGTTTTCTACTGTGCTCAGGACAACAAGGGACTTCAAGTCCTAAGCCAGGGCCAGGAAGAATTGTGCAAGAGTCCTCTGGACCGTGCTTACTTTGTCCCTCTCATTACAGCACTGGTGGACCAGCTCCTGATTTCTTTGGGGTCAGAAATATGCTGGAAGTTTCTTTTTAGAGTGACCTGGATCGGGGAAGAGCTGCGCTCTCATAATATCCCCCATAATTATGCCTGGTTCCTCCCCCCTGCATATCTGGAAATCTTCCCTTGCTTCTTTAAAGCCTGTAATGCCATGGCTTTCCCTCACAGTGCTGGGGTAACTAAGAAGGCTCCCTCCATCCCATCAGCTCAGGTAAAAACAATAAAATCAGTGACCGAATAAAGTAATCATCATCCTTTTCATAACTTTCCCAGTCATTCACGTAGTAATGCCATTAACAGTGAGGGCTGTTGAACCAAAACTCCTTTCTCTTGCTCTCCCCTGGGACTGCCACCGTGCTTCTTGCTCCTCCAACAGTGTCACCACAAGTGACTGCCCCATCATCCATCAACAGTGCACAAACACATGGGGGAAGGAGGAAAAAAAAATGCAGAAGAATAAGCCAAGAAACCCTTCTCACACAAGGACCAGACACGCTGCTGCCAACTGCACTTAGTCAGGATGGTGTCTTCCTCAGCTATGCAAAACAGCTGAAAGGAGAACACCATGCACCAGCCAAAATTCTTCATGTAACAGAATGTCATCAGCAAGGCCAGAGACATCAGAAATGTGCCAGATGACACCAGAATTCGACCTCTGAAGCACTGGCACACACCCGTCAAGACAGTCCCTTGGATCAACGCAGCTCAGCGTGTGCTGAGAGAGTTGTCATAAGTCGAAATTCAGAAGAAACTGGCTCCGTCTGCTGATATCCTTTGTTGAGTCTACACTTCACAAAATATGCAGTGGCACCATTCAAAGCACGAGCAGAGTAATCCATCATTAGCATATGCTCGAGTAAAGCAGATGATTCTGCCCCCACAAGCCCAGGTGCAGCAGTGGCACATGCTTGATTAAAACTGCCAGAAGTGTACTGCCTGCTATAAATCAGGGCTTGAAATTCTAGATAGAGAATCTTACCTTGAGCATCTAAGAACTTCTGTCTATTAAAAACTCCTGTTTTGCCTGTGTTCCTTAAAAATATATCAAGATCAGAAGAGAGAAAAACAGGGCACAAACCAGATTTTCAAAACTCTTCCAGGTGTAATTTCAAGAAGTTATAACCCATTGTTTGCATTTTCAAAAGATCTCAAAAACAGAAACAACCAGACATAACTTTTTGGTCTCATGAAACCAACTCCATTTTCAACCATTTTTCTTGTCCCACCAAATGGTGTAGAGTGCTGAAACCATGAAAACACACGGAGGGTTTCAGAACATAGGGTTGGGAAACGCCAAACTTCTTCTCATCAAAGCAGTTGAACTTTTAAAATATTCCCTTTAAAAACAAAAAAGAAATAATCAGAACTTTAAACTGAAACCCCCCATCTTCCCTCCCTTTCACACGTGTTTGATCCGGTCCAAATCGGCCGGCTCAGCTCCTACCACCTCCTGTTGAGACACGACCTCATGTTCATAAAGAGCCTCAAACATGCAATGCCACACGGACTTTGCTGGGAAAGAAAAAAAACCCCTAAAACTTCAGGAACCAGAACAATGCCAACTTCAGCCTTGCAGCTCTTTCACGTTCACTTTCAAAAAGGAAAAGTAACAAGCCTGGGAAGCTGCATTACCGCAGGCACGGGTCCCTCAATATGCATGTGAACTCAAGTAACCTCCTATTCATCCAGGCCCTAAAATAGGAAGGCACAGTTCTGGACAAGCATATTGATCTGGATTCCTGTAACTATCCCTTTGAAACACAAATAAACTATTGTTAAAAAACCCCAACAGATCTCAGTGTGTGCTCTGGTTCCTTTGCAATGTGTACTATCTGACTACAATCCATCTTGGCAGTGGAGCAGCTACGCAGACGTTCTTCTGAGCCAGCTCTAATGTAAAGGGATGCCAAGTATGTCTTCCTTTTGTATTTACAGTAATAGTCTCAGCTTTCCCCACCGCTGGGAGTGCTGTTGGGGATCAGCTGGCAAAAGTACACTGATCTAAAAGGACCACTGTAATTCCACTTGAAGCCGAGCTGTTTTTGCAGGGGTTGTCGGCAAAGACCTTCTCCCACATTAATCTACAACAAGTAACGTCGTGGTGCTGTCACAGGCATGGAGCTGACAGCAAATCCTATTCCTGCCTCCTCCCAAGCTGGACTATCTGTTGACAGACCCCTGGCCTCAGTCTGGCTCTCTTACACTGGTCTATATTTGGAGTGAGGCTCTCTGGCATGTCTGAACTGTGCTGTCTGCTCTGGAAATGGAAAAACAAGGGTGATCTATCACAGAGGCGGGTGCTTCAGAGAGGCAGGTACACAAATGTTGGAATCAAAGAGTGCTAGAAAGCAGACAGGGTATTCTGGCCTCCAGGAACCACCAAGGAGCGGGGAGGGATGATGGATGTGCACCCCATCACTGTGAAACCTGCAAATAGGGCTGGTTTGTGGTAGGAAAATTCACCAGCTTTAGGGCAGCTTCACACTGCAAAGCCTCGAGCAGGCTTCCAGCTGCCCTGACAACACAGCTGGCAGGTCACCTCGAAGTGACAGCAGCACTGACAGACAGACAGCCCACTGATTCGTACAAGGACTTCGAATATCTGGGTCTAGGAGAAAGGTTTGCTGCTGATCACAGAATCCCAGGATGGGTCAGTCTGGAAGGGACCATAACGGGTCATCTGGCCCAGGCTCCCCTCTCAGGCAGGGTCATCCCAGAGCACATGGTACAAGGTTGAGTCCAGAGGGTTCTGGAATATCTCCAGTGAGGGACACTGCACAGCCTGTCTGGGCTGCCTGTTCAGGGCTCGGGCACTGCACAGGGAAGAAGTTCTGCCTCTTGTTCAGAGGAACTTCCTGGGTGTAATTTCCTGCTGGTTCCTCTTGTCCTGCTGCTGGGCCCCACAGAGCAGAGCCTGATCCCTAATCTGAGCCCTCCCTGCAGATCCTGATGAGGTCCCCTCTCAGTCATCTCTTCTTGATCATCTCCTTTAAGGCTTTAATTACACTAAAAACAAGACCTGGAGATCAGTTTTCCTTGAACTATGGGTGGGCCATTGGTGTCAGCAGTGCCCCAAGCAAAGCTCCTGAGGGGCTGCATGTGACAGATTCAGGGTTTGCCTGCACGAGAAGGAGCTGCTGCTGGGGCTCACATTTGGCAGATTGTGGAACAGGATTAGGATTATCATTTTCCACACACCATAGATGAGCAAATCTGCTCCAGATCTTTGGGGACTTTCTTGCACATCTCTGTCACATCTGCCCAGCTGAGCATTGCATTCTCTATTAATAAAACAGATGGAAGATTACTCTGCACAGGAGCCTGAAGGAGGGAGAATTTATTTTTTGTCCCCAGGATATATTCCTGGGTGTCAAAGCTTGGCCCAAGGCACTGTTGAGCACAAAGCAATCACTCAGGTCTGTGGAAAAGAATTGAAAGGAGTAATTTCCCACTGCTAACAGAAAACTCAGCTTAGAGAAGTTTAGAGTACAGGAAGTCTGAAATTATCATGGAATCACAGAATTTTTGTGTTGGAAGGGACCTTAGAGGTCATCTCATTCCAACTCCTTCCATGGGCAGGGACACTTTCCACGATCCCAGATTGTTCCAAGCCCTGTCCATCTGCCCTTGGACACTTCCAGGGATCCAGGGGCAGCCACAGTTTCTCTGGGCACCCTGTGCCAGGGCCTGTTCATCCTCACAGGGAAAGATTTTTTTCCTAATATCCAATCTAAACCTGCCCTCTGTGAATTTGAAGCCATTCTTCCTTGTCCCATCACTCCATCTTCTTGTTAAACATCCCTTTCAGGCTTTCCTGTAGCCTTTTTTTAAGTGCTGAAAAGTGCTCCAAGGTATAAGAAACCAGCCCATAACCTCTTCCTTAAAACAGGGCACAACCTCTATAAGACTGCCCTGTCTTCTCAATAGTGTAGAATAATCAACAGTTTTTGCCACAAAGCTAAAACTCCCACCAGGATTTCAGAAGGACTTTGTTTGTTTTTTTAAGGTGATAATTCATGTAAATAAACCACCCCTCATGACCATTTAACATTTAACTTATTATACCATTATCCTAATTTATATTTTGTTAAGCCTTAGGGGATTTAGCTGAGAGCACAGATCCATTGCAGCAAGTGCCATAAAGACACAGTAGAAAGCAGTCCTTGCTTCAATGAATTTACAGTCTGAATAGACAAAAGGCAGGAGAAAAGCAAAATTATTCTCCAGGCCCCACCAAAACAGCCAATAAACTTACCCTCACTTCCTGCTGACTTGTGCTCCAGAACGTCAGCTTTCATTAAAAAAAGCAACAACAACAAAAGCCATTTCTGGCTCCCGTGGTTGTAAAAAGACTCATGAAGACACATTAAATCAGTGCAATCTCATTCACCCAACTATGCAAATGACTTCAGAGAGAGACACAGCCATTCATCTCTGACAGGGAGCAAATAATTACACATTTCTGCAGCCCCAGAATTCTCCACAGCAATCCAGCAACTTTTAGTCCATGTCTCCCTGTCTTACTTCATCAGACCTGAAGTGGTGACTTATTCTCTGGTTTTCCCACCCCCAGTCCACAGGAATATGCATATTTTCATCACTGTTGCATGCAGTCAGAGACTAAAAGCTCTGTCTGTCACAGCTGGTGTCCTTCCCACCTTCTGTAGTAGAAGCACAGCACAGTTACAAGAGGAGTCTGAAGTGAACTGGAACCAAGGCCCAGGGGAATTGGCTGGTGGGAATGTGCAGAGAGGGGAAAAAAAAGCCCAAGGGAAGCCTCCACCTTCCCTCCTGAGAGCATGTGTCCATGAAACTCCCAGTCTTGGGGCAAAGGAAATCACATGGAAAGGAAACAAAGCAACCATCACCACGTTCATAGAATCTCAGAATGGTTTGAGCCAGAAGAGACCTTAAAGATCATCTGGTTCCAGCCCCTCTGGGGACACCTTCCACTGGACCAGGTTGCTCTGAGGGCCTCACCACTCCTATTTCCTCCTAATATCCCATCTGACCCTGCCCTCCTTCAGCTGGAGGCCATTCCCCCTTGTCCTGTCCCTCCCTGCCCTTGTGAATGGGACACTGTTCATGTTTGCACCACTCACCATGGAAAGCACCTTCGGGCATCCCCACGTGCAGAGAGAGCTCCTGTGACTTCAAAGGCAGAGTTTTGTGCCAAAACCTGATCTTCCTGAGTGGAACCAGTGGTGTCCCACTACCTCATCCTCTTTCCCAACAGCACATGTTGTGCATTAACAGATTTCCCTTATAAGTACTGAGAGCACAGACAGGTCTTCAAACAAAACCAAACCCCAGCCCTGTCTTCTCATCTTGTGAGGACGTGGCCAATCAAGGTGGTGTTGGGAACACTGAACATTTGGGAGCAGACCAGTGCTTCCCCCACCTGCTGGCATGCTCCAGGCAGATCCAGCTCCGAGAACTTCACCTCCTCTGCCAGCAGGAAATAAATCTTGTGGTTTTAGAGTTGGAGAGTGAATCCATATTCAGTTAGGAATTTATGGTGACTTTATGGATCCCACAAATGCTTCACTACCACCATTTTCTGGAAACTGTACAATTCCTGCAGTTCATTCACTGTGTTCAATTGCCTTTTTTTTTTTTCCTTAAGGAAGCACTTCTAATTGCTTTTTTACAGATATGGGTTTCTGTAAAGAATAGAACATGCTCATAGTGTATGAAATGTTGCCATTGCCTTTTCAAGTATATATAGCTTTAATAGTCGGTTTTAATTTCCCCAGAGTATTCATCCCAAAGGGTCAAATCTGTCCCTCCTGTGACTCAATGGATGGACACCAAAGTGTATTCGACACAATAATCATGTTGCTACAATTCAAACAAAATTTTCCCATACAATTTCTACCATCTCACAAGGGTCCTTTCCTCTCAGCTGCACTGAAATGTAGCACTGAGCACAAATACCTGTGCAGTCTGCTCTGATTTACAGCCATGCAAACAACTGTTACCAGCCCCTGCGTCCCCATGGCTGTTTGTTTGTTGTCGGGTGGGTTTTTTTTGGCTTTAATATTGCATCAGATTGTTTCCCTCTTTCCCTGGGAAGCATTTGTACACGTTTCTGCACCACAAACACTGCAAAACCAGTATCAATTTTCTTCCTCTCTATTAGCCCCTCTGGTACCTTTACATTAACCCAGAATGAATCACTGGCCTCCCAGTCATTTCTTGTTGCATCCAGCATTTGAGAAATGGTGTAACTCACATTTTGGAGCAGGCCTGGTTCCTGCAGACGGGTGTGATGGCTCACGCTTCCTCTGAGGACTCAGCCCCTCCACACAGGCCCTGGCAGCTCCTTCCCTTTTTTCTCCCAGCTCTGCATCCAGCGTGCTGCCAAAAAGTCTCCACTGCAGCCAGTGCCACGGGCACAAGGGATGCCGAGGTGACTCCAGTGCTCCCAGGAGCATTATTTGTCTCCACCAAACAGGGGCAGCTCGGAGTGTCAGCTTTCACTGCCAGCTTGGTGTCCTTTTCCCATCCAAATTGCTCATCTTTTTCATCAGCCCTCAGCTCTGTCACCCTGTACAAAGAGAGACACGTGTACCCTGTGATGGGGACAGAACCAGACAAAAGGCTCAGCACACACGAGCTGAGCTGAAGTTTAACAAGCTGTCCATCCCTGGCAAACTCTGGGCAAGCTAGTAACGAAAAAGAGCCCTTAAATGTCTGTATCAGAGCAGTAAAATGTGAGTTTTGTTTAGATTGCAGCACACCCAGTGCCTCCTTCCCAGTGGTGGAAGGAATGTGGGAATGCACAGGATGTATCAGTGACCTGAGGATTCAGATTCCACTTGGTCCCATCCTGCCTGGCCAGCA
Organism: Cyanoderma ruficeps; assembly: GCA_008694505.1. Lineage (NCBI taxonomy): Eukaryota > Metazoa > Chordata > Aves > Passeriformes > Timaliidae > Cyanoderma > Cyanoderma ruficeps. Next base: position 7,971,911 of record VZDJ01000051.1, read on the forward strand.
GAAAAGAAAAACCCAGCAGTGTCTGTTCTTCTCACCAGGGACCCAGAGCAGACAAAACCCCTTGACAGTAGAGACTGAATATTTGTTGTCTTCCTCTGCATCACCACCAGATAACTGCAGAAAGACCCACATCATACTTTTTAAATTCAGCATCTCCTCTTGGGCCTAGAAATGCCACCTCAATCCTCAACAAACACTGCCCCAGGTGACTTTTTCCCTCACTATGGGAATAGTAGCATCAACACAGAGAGCCACTAAACAACCCACAAAGCTGGGGGTTGTCTAATAGGTGTGTGCCCTTGCATACCAGAACACAACTGAAAGGAAATTCAGTCACTATTTCAGGAGCAATGAAAACAGCAAAAAGGAACAAATTCATTTAAACAAAATAACAGGGCCTAGGAGAGAAAATACAATTTTTTCCATCTTCCTGGGCAGAAGTCTCCTTATTTCATCGGCCTTACTCACTCCACTCTCAGAAATGTTATTATCCCTACTTAACTCGTGAGAAACTGGGGCGTAATAGAAGTAAGTTGTTTTTGAAAGGCCACGCAAGGTTTGTATGGCAGAGCAAGAATAAAATATTTACGGTGTTAAACGCCCAGGCCTTTTTTCCTTCAGGCACTGGCGGGCTGAGGTATTGACTTGTACAGCAAATCAGCCCTGACAACTCCAGTAAATCTGTCTCACGACAAGGGTATTAGGATCGGCCCACTACAAAACACGGCATAAATCTGTCCCTTACAATCGGAGGAGGAGGTGTGGATTTGGGCATTAAGACCATTGAAATCTCCCATTAGAGACCCCCAAGCCTCATGAAACACATCTGTTCCTCTCAGGGCCTGACTTTCAGATCGCTGAGGTCCACGCAAAACTTAATTTGAGTTAATACCTTTGGAAAATACAAGATCGAGATTCAAGAGACGCAGTTTTGGTCCACGGTTTGGGCATGGATCTTGTGTTGCTTTTGGCCAAGCCAGCCCCCTCACCTGCCAGGCTGGAATAGCTGCTGTCTTGTCTCCTTAGACCCCAAGTTCTTCGTGGAGAGGCTCATCCCTACAGGAATACACAGGCACCAGAGCTCAAGCCCTGAACAGGAGGATCTGGGAGTCAGGTCACTTAAAATACAGCTTGAAATTACCTCAGACACATTCTGATATCCCACAGAATTCCAGTGTTAGCTAAGGTTTGGATCAGAGGGGTTTTTTTGGTGAAAATTCTGGCTGGAGTCTGATGGAAAATGCCTGAGGGCTCCCCACGATGAGGAGTCAGCGTGAAGTGAAAAAACATCACCACTGGCCCCACAGTGGTGCCTCAGCCCCTCCAAAACCACCGTGCTGGTGCCTCCCTGAGCCCTCTCACCTGCACAGCACACCCAGAGCCACGGGCAGCACCTTTCCAAGGGGCTCCAATGAAACAACCCAGCCCTTTTCAGATTAATGTTTTGCCAGGAATGTAAACTGCACTAAAGAGCTGTGTGGGCACTCCACTGGTAACACACTGCTCACATTTGTCAACCCAACACAAATCCATGTGAGTGGATTTCTTGTGGCCTTTTATTTATGAGGGGAAAGTCTCCCCCACTCTCTGGGCTGACGATACCCTCTGCTTTCCCTCCTAATCTTCACTGCCTTTTATTAGCAACACACTTATAGAACACCCCTTTGCCTTGTATATCCCAAGTACCCCAGTTTTCCATGGGCACGTGGCAGAGGAAGACACAGAGCACTCAAATAGTGGCATTTCAATGTTCCTTTTGCAGCACACTCCTACACTTGGGATAATCTAATTACACAGGGCAGAAACCTCACACAAACATATATTTTCCTTAGACCCTGTTGCCACCAGTTACTTTTACTCCTCATTGAAACAGAGTCCCCCTCTTTTTTTATTTCCTCCTCTTTTTTTTTTTCCACATCGTTAAAAATTTATTATTTAGACTGATGATGACATCATCTGGAAAGGGACCCAGGCTGTGGTCATCAGGGCCTTTTTCTGCATTACAGAGAAGCAGTTTCTCTTCTCTCCCTTACAGATCATTAATTTTTAAAACAGAGCTTTGCTTTAAATATATACAGCTCATTTTGCTTTCAGCTGATGAGTCAGAGAAGCTGTCTTTCAACCAGGTCAGGTGGCCCCTGTGCCATGCTTCCTACCCAAACCAGGATACACAGACCCCAGTGCAGCTCTGGCTTCAGGGCCCTGCAAGGAACAGGAGGGAGTTTCTGTGTAAATAAATAATTGTATTTACAGGCTGCCCAGCTTTGCTCTGCCATTCCTCCTGAAGTGGCTTGGAGAACACAAGCCTGGCCCTGCAGGTGCTCCTCAGGGATGGGATCTCATCAGCTTCGCCTGCAGATATTTTGTTTAAGGGAAGACTCTGAAATGCAGCTCTTCCACAAGGAATGTGAGCAGGTTTTTACAGTATGGGTGTATTCCACCACACCACATTGAGTTTTTGTGGGGACTCTTCCATGAATCCCGACACTGCCCTTTTCAGCGCCGTGGTTTCCTTTCCCCTGCAGGCACCAAGTGAGGTCTCTGCATTATCTGGAGGATTACACCAGGGGCTGACAAAGTGAATGCTGATTGTGGGATGCACTGCTGGCATCCTAAACCACATCCTTTCCAACCAGACAGAGCAGGCAGACGTGGACAGGAGCACCTCTGCTCTGCAGGCTGCCTGAGAGCAGCACCAGCCCCTGAGGCAGCACACAGAACCCTCCAGGAGATGATGGCACAATTTGACACGGGCACCCCACAGTGGGACCTAGGAGGGAGCAGATGGAGCCTGGAAATGGAGAAGCGGCACAGAGAGGTTGGACTTGGTCTTGAAAATTATTTTCTCAGCCTAAATGATTCTGTGAGCTGTCTGTAATGTCTTTGTTTGCAGGGAAACACCTCTGTCCCTGCAGGGCCCATCATCCAGATCTTGGCTTGATGGAAGCAGGAGCTCTGGGTACCACAACTGCATTCATCCACCTAAACTTTAATTCGGCCCTAAATCTACAGGTACTGGTTGTTCTTTGTATTACCTGAGGGGAATCCACCATTTTTTCTCAACTGCAGCTATTTCTTCACCTCTTATAAACACAAATCCCTGCAAGCATTTCTCTATTTAAAGCAGTATTTTCCTTCTCCTTCAGACAAAACAGATTTTATCACCCCCATGCACACCCAGGTATTCACAGAAGCACAGGGAATCAGGATGGATGCGCAGCCACACTGGAAACACTTTAACACTACACAGCATTTGAGGAGGAAGGGACAAGATGAATCTTATCTGAATGAGGATGCAGGACTCTCTCAGAGACCTGGCTGTAAACACCACTTACGTTTAGATCCCTACCTTAGCCTCCATTGTGGGACTCTTGTACACTAAGTGATGAGGAAAAAAAACAAAACAACAAAACTTCCAGGAGGGAAGTAAGAAAAGAAGCTTAATTTAGGTGCACTCTCCCTTCATTGACTCAATGGAGAAAGAAAGTGATGGAGAGAGCCTCCTAAATAAGGTGTTATAAATAGCTGCCATCAACACATAGGAGAGACTCACTTGAATATGTGTCTGACCAGGGCAAGGTTTGCTCATCCAGCACAGTGAAAGCAGCCACGAGCTCTTTAATGAGTGCAAGTGGCTTCAGCTTTGGTTTTTAAGTTTACTCCAAGCACAACAGCAGCTCTCAAGCCGTGCTGGTGCACGGGTTCAGGATAGGTCCATGCAGAACAGTGCTCCCCATTCAATCGTGTCCAGCTATTACCTTCTTTAACGCCTTGTTTTTCCCTGAATTTTCCATATCCTAGAACAGGCCCATCCCTTAACTTGTGAGCACTCAGAAGCTTCTGAAACCTTAGCATGGAATGCATGGGTTCAGGTTTAAGAAAAAAGATTTGATGGTCCTTTATTACATTATTGTATTATTTTCCATAACTCTCCAGCAGACAAGGAAGGCTGTCAGAGCACGTACATAGAAACCAGTGTCACACTTCTCTTCTGAGAAGCAAATGAAAAGGTCAGAAGTATGAACTGGCTGTTACACGGACATGTGTTGTAATATTTTCTTGGCCTCGGTGATCCGGTGACACAGTTCAACAAACTCCGTCAGAACAATCCACAATGCGCTGCTCGTTCTCCAAATCCTGCTTTCCCCTCCAGCATCTCCACCTGACCGCCTGCAGGTCCTCAGCTCCCTCCCTCCCCACCCTCTGAGCTTCCCAGGGATGAGCTACAGAGCATGCACTAGCCATCCTTTTGGGCTGAAACAAAACAAAACAGATGGGAGATGGAGATGAAACAATGAACAAAAGGAGACAGCGCAGTCAAATGTGTTTCACTGCACTTAAAAACTACAAGAAGTATTCTCCAAACACAAATCTCCAGGGAAGAGCAAGGGTAGCAAAGGGAGGGTAAAATGCCATGTGGAAAGGAGCAGCCTCTCTCAGGGTGCAGGTAGGCTCTATCCTATGGACATTTTTAAGGAAAAAAAAAAATAAAACCTCTAATTCAAATGATAGGAGAGCACCCCTTTCAAAACCCAGCATTTAACCTACACCTTCTGGCTCTGATTCTGCTGTTGACTCCTCAAACTCTGAGTCCCTCTTTCCTAGATGTCCTGCTACCCTGCACAGAGGATACCCCCTGCCACCTTTACCACCCCCCCTCTGCCCTTGCCCAGGGCCTGCTGTTCAAACCCTCTCAGCCCCACTGTGCAGGAACCCTCCCATTATCTGCCACGAGCCTGTGAATTGGGCCCTAATTGTGCTGCTGGAGAGGAGAGGAAGGTTTTATATGCAGCAAAAAGAAGTTAAAATGAATTAGATTATGGTCATATTAATTCAGGGCACCCACCCAATCCTTTCATTAGCTTGATTCTCCTGCTGCTGTAGCAATCTATAAATGTTACAAGCCTTAAATGCTCTATGTACTTTAAGCTTTATAGGAGACTACTACTATTAACAGTTCCACAACTCGGGAGGAAAGGGAGATGCTATTCAGGGTTATATACGAGCCTGTCAAGGCCATGAATGTATAATCTTATGCTAAACATTCCCAGAACTTGGGATGAGGCTTCCAGATACCTCATCTCAAACAGCTCCCAAGGTGACATCTGAGGCAACATTTCCAAGACTGCTCAGGTCCCACCAGCAGCGTGTGACACTTTCCACCTTTTTGGCCATTCCTTGCCTGGAATTAAGATGTCACATGAGTGTGACCACATCCCAAAAACACCGAGCGATTCAGCCGAACCCTTCCCCCTGCAGCCCAGACAACCACAACCATGTGGTTTTCAGGACAGCTCCTTGAACTATTGAACTCTACTTTTTTTTTTTTTTCTCTTGGGGGGGAATTAAGTGGACTTAGTCACACAGAGCTTCAGTCAGGGGTCTTTGAAGAGAGGAGCTGGCAGCGATAACACTCCGTGTGGATGTGTGGGGAGGCATTTTTTCCTCTTAGTCCTTAATACCATGTTCAGCTTCTCAATGAGAAATAAAACAGGGATGAGGGCAGCAGCCTTCCCATGGAGATGGAATCACTTCTTCCTAATCACCATTGGAGCCTCAGCAGCAGGAGACCATTGGGTCACCACCTAATATCTTTTCCAGTCATAAATTTCTAGATATCTCTAATAATGGGATATCTCAGTTTACTGGAGCTGAGCTTTTGTCTGTTAGTTTTTCTCAGAACAGCCTTATGGAAAAACAACTTCTTCACAGGCAGCACCAAGAATATAGGGGAGCTTTATCTCAACCACTCACCAACCATAAATTCCATATTTACACCTATAGCCAGATGGGTAAACAAGAAAGTACACTCATTTTAGAAGTCAAATCTCCATTAAGTTTTCTGTAACTGAAGATGAGATGGAAGCACATCGGAATCAAGTCTCGGCACGCTTTCCAGGAACACAACTGTGTTGGTTTTTGTTACCTTCCATAAACAAATCAGGACAGAAATTAATCAGTGATAGTTTCTCTCCCATTTTATAAATGAAGAGCATTTCTCCAAGCCAACGTTTTCTGTCATTACCAGCAGCTGCATTATAGTCAGATGCCCATTCTCAACCTTCCACCTCAACAAGAGAAAGCCTCAAAACACCCATTTCAGGGTAGGGTACGTTTCGTGACCAAAACACACAACTGCAAAAGGGGAAAAAAAACAGAAGCACTTGCTCACAGTAATAACTATTTTCCTTTCCTCTTAAAGCAACACAATGAAGCAATTACTGTACTCTGGGCTTCCAAGGGCTTCTGCAGCCAAAGCAATTGGCTGGGAGGCTTGGAGGGGGCTGGAGCTGTGGCACAAGGCAAAGAAACAACTCCTACCAGATATGATTCACTGACAACAAAAACATCCCCATGGTACCTCTTGCTTTTCATGGGATGAGGACAGGTTTTCCACCAGCGGGGTTTTTTCAGATTAGAGGAATTTTTCTGTAATGGGAGTGATGACATAGGTGTCGGTATGAAAATAGGAAGGACCTCAAAGGTTACAGCTGAGCTGGGAGTCTCCTTGTACCTGAACCGTCACAGAACCTCAGAAAACTCCTTGTGGTCCCAGGAGGACGTCCTGCATGGGAAACCCTTTAATTTACTGGAGAAAGGAGAATACGTCCATGGGTAATTATCTCTCTGGAATTACGGAGAACGTAACGGAGAATATATGAATAAACATAGACTGGTCCTTGTTAGGAGTCTATTGCTGGACACTCGGCACAGGGAACCAGCCCATTAGACCAAGGAACATCATATAAATTAGAAATAGATTAAAGGACATCGTGTAAATGTATTCTGTCTCCAGGCAACAAATTATGTGACTCATCAGACCCACTTTATATGTATATATTCTAAAACATGTCTTCAGTTCCGATGGCCTTTGGCACACAGCTTTGCTATGAGTGTGCCTCTAAATCTGTATTTGTTTTAAAAGTATTAAAAAAGGCAGAATTGGCAGCAACTTCTCCATTTAGCTTGCTTGGCACTTTCTTTTAGAAAAGGTTCATTAAGCCTTTTTTTTTTGGAAACTTCGAAAAATTATGAGACAACCGCTATAAAATTAAATTGAAGGACAGGCAGGTGGGAGAGAAATACTATTACCATTTTTCTCCATGTCAGCAGGCACTAATAGTTCAGTGTTTTATATTATAACACATGAGCTTTCGTAATTGTCTCCCAGAGATGAAAGTCTGATGAGACAGAGCCGAGGCTGTGGGGTGTTTGAGGTTTCTGCCTGTCATCCTGTGGAAGTTTTCTTAATATCCAGGTTGTTGTATCTCAGCGGGGAGTCTGGTGCAACAACGCTGGATGCAGTTAGAGGTTGTGTGGGTCTGAAAAATGATTCAATTATTGTATAATACATTTGAAGCAGGATTTCAACATGAGGTTACTTGTTTTTGTGACTTTGACTCACACATGGTGCTCCCAGCTCACGATGGGTTCAATCAGAGATGTGAGTGGTCGGTGTGTCTCGGAGCCAGACTTTTTTTAAACCATCACTCAGTGGGTGCTATTCTTATGAACAACAGCAGATCATTTCTTCTATCCCCCCCAGTCATGCCAACACAATAAATGGAATGGTCATTTTATGCCCAAAATGTGCTTTGGAGGAGTAAACAAAGAGCAGCATGGAACTAAGATACATGTTAATATTGCCTGACTTTTTTTTTTTTTTTAATGGACAACAGAACAGTGTCAAAAAGCCTAAACACTAATACAACTGCCCCTTTCAAATGAATTAATTAATAAAAAAGAGTAGGTTTAGATTAGATAATGGAAAAGAATATTCCCTGTGAGGGTGGGGAGGCCCTGGCACAGAGAAGCTGTGGCTGCCCCTGGATGCCTGGAAGTGTCCAAGGCCAGGTTGGACATTGGGGCTTGGAGCAGCCTGGAATACTGGAAGGTGCCCCTGCCCATGGCAGAAAGGGGGATGAGATTAGTTTTAATTTCCCTTCCAACCCAAACCACTCTAGGATTCTCTGTTTCTATTAATCTGCCATGGAAGAAAGGTCTATTAACACCAAATTTCTAGTACTGGATAAAATCAGACCTAGATAGAACAATTCATTAAAGAGAAACTCATGGCATTGGCAGGAATAGTACAGGCTGTTGAAAAAGGGCAGGAAAATGCATAAAACTGCTGCAGTAACATCACTTATAAAGACTGTTATCTTATAAAAATATGAGGAAATATAAGAAATTAAAACAGCATACAAAAGTTAACGCTAAAAAATTACATTGCATGCCAACGATTTCTATCCCATCTGACACTGCTCACAAATTTTGTGCACTGAGGAATAGGAAAGCAGAGCAAATAGGAAAATATTTTCTTACTTTTTTTTCTTTTCTCCAGAGCTCATAATTTTGATTGTATCTAGAAGAATGAGAAATTTCTATCACCTCAGCTCATCAGCTAAACAACAGCCAGCGTAGCCTAAACTTGACATTTTTCATCTGTGGATGTTTCCCCCTCCTAAAACAGATGTGAAGAACCTAAAAGATTCTCATGCAAATGGCTACATGTTCCTTTTATACACCTAATTTTGAAAATGATATCTTAACTGAGCAGCAAGAATCCCACCTGCCTGTCGCCAACACATCACCTGCTAATGCCAGATTGAAGTGGAGCAATAACACGGCACAGTCTTAAAAGATCTGCTGATTCATTAATGCTTATGCTTTCCCTTCAATAGAAAATATCTCCTTTTGTCTCAAATAAACACATGGAAATAAAGCCACCCTTAATGCCAATAAATTACGTTTTGTGTACTTCATTCTCATGCCAATGGGAAAGATGTTGTGAGAAGAGTAGTTTGAGAATGGTCAAAGAGAATTGCAATTAATCTGCCAGAAAGAGTTATGGTAAATATTATTATTATGATTATTAATGATTTGTAAAGCGCTGTAAATCTCCATGACAGTAATTATGATGTTTTGTGTATATAAATTTGGCATTCTGCATATACAAGCACTTGGGCTTGAACTCTTCCTAGATCATTAGGAAATTAGAGGTCACATCGTCGGTCACTTGAAAAGTAATTTCCTGCAGATTTTCAGGCCATTCTCAGATTTATCCTCGCTGTAAAAAGGTACCAATGGTTTCTCCCCGGGCAAAGGAGCTCACACAGAGGCTGTAGTTAACATCCTCTGCAGTGCAGCCACCCAGCCTTGCACAGGACACAGGGCTCTGGATACCCTCTGGGCCAGCCACAAGGAAAACCAGGGTGGGTACAGCCTGCCAGGGATGAGGAGGTGGCAGGCTGAGGGCCCATGTTCATGTTGGTAGTTTCCCAAAATAAACTGATTCTGTGGAAAGCATTATTTTCCAGGGGCCTGCTCTAGGCTGTGTGTCACTTGATGCATTGAGAGGAGCAGTGGGATTGCAACGATCTGCTGGTCTCGTGCCAATCCTCCATGTGAGATAATTCTCTGAAAGAGGGTTCTGCTGCTTCCCAGCTCTATTTCTCAATGTTTGGACTCAGATCTCTGGAAATCTGTGACTCCAGATCAGGGATTCCCATAAGCATGAGTTGCTGTTCAAAGGGGTGCCCAGAGCAGCTGTGGCTGCCCCTGGATCCCTGGAAATGTCCAAGACCAGGTTGGACATTGGGGTTGGAGCAGCCTGGAACAGTGGAAGGTGTCCCTGCCATGGCAGGGGTGGGATGAGATGAGCTTTAAGGTCTCTTCCAACTCAAAGCATTCTGAGATTTTGTGAAAGAGGCAGCTCCTCCCTCCTCCTGCAGGGAATCAATAACCTTTCTGCTGGCAGTGGTTCAGCTGAGTTTGGTGCTCTGCCCTCTTTTTCAGTAGATTCCTCCTTTGGTGATTAGTAAAAAGGACATTACGAGTCAATTCCATTGCAGATTAAACCAAATCACCCTCAGCTCAGCTAAATCAGCAGTTTCTGCAGTCTAAATGCCAGCCAGAAATAATTCCCCCATTCCATCTCTTCCACCAGAACACCCTACCTGTCATCCCAGCCAGAAGTTCTGCTCCCTGCACTCCTGAGAGCAGCCATGGCATGTGCAGGGGGACACAGAACTTGCAAACACTCAACAAAATACAGCTTCTATCAAGGAATGTTCATTTGGAGGTTCAGCCCCTGACAGAGACTTTGAAACCAAGCAACAATTCTGATGTTACATCTCACTATACAACAACAAGGAGTGCCCGACCAAGCTGGGATCTGACACGACATTATTTGTCTATCAAAAAAAATATAAAAATATAATAAAATCAAAGCCGCTGGGAGCACTTTACCCACTTTATTATGACCGAGTTCAATAGCTGTGTGATTCCAAGCTCTGGAGTGATGGCTTTATGAGGACATCAAAAGCACTGAGCCTGACCAAGCCTCCTGGATACAGGCACGCTTCTCCTACAAGGAGCCACAGGCGGCTGCAGGCAGTGTCCACTGGGAGCTTCCCAAAAGAGAACCCTTCCTGAATTATGAGGGCCCACACACACACACACACACACTCAACTTCACAGCCCATTGCTTTCCCAGGAGCGGAGTCTGTGCTGTCTGCACTGAGGCAATATATCTCTTTATGGCCTGCCAGTGACTTTACAGAGAGATAAACAAAGCTTTTAAATCAAAAGGAGACGGAGCAGAAGAAAAAAAAAAAAGTTTGGCACCCCAGGAAATAACGCCGCTGTTTGTGCTTTAACCCTTCATGAAAAACAGGGGAGCGGGGAGTTTCTTATGCGGGGTCTGCCAAGGGAATGACCACAGGAGAAATGGGAAACCCAAGGGTGGAAATTCAAGGAATTCCTCTAAATGTTAACAATTATGTTAATATCTGTGTTCAGTGAAGGGAAGGACCTGCATTCATTTAAAATACTCTGAGAGATGGATATGGCACCAAACTGAGCTGTAGGATGTGGCAATGGTTTGAGCTGTAGGATAAATGGCCATAAAAGCAGAACAGTTGGAATTTTCTATTAACCAAAGACATGTGATAAATTTGCCTTACCTGAATTAACTGGAAGTTTGGAGGGGCAAGGAGGAACATCAGCTTCATGTGCACAGCATCAAGAATGAGAGTGCCATCAAGGTAAAGTCTGTGGGGGTTCTGTGAAGTAAATAACAGCAAAATAATACCAAATCACCACATACTGCCCTGACATGCTTTTCAGCTGTGGAGCCTTTTGGACGGGCAATGTCACATAGATCCTCCATTTTCTGCATCAATGACTGGGTTTAATCATTTCAGAATTAAATGAAAAGTTGAATATTGAAAGGAATAGAAATCCAGAGCTACTACAAGGAAGAATCAGGAGGACCCAAAATATTCTCATTTCTTTAAAACCTTCAACATTCCCCTGCCACACAACCTGTTTCATGGGTCTGGGCCATAATGTGTACATTTGGTGCCTGGAGAAGGTTTAAATGCATTAAAAAAAAAAATCTCTCCCTCTTCATCCATTATATCTGAAAATTTCTTCACCATTTCACTGAAAAGTGAATGTGCTTGAAGTTTTCTTTCATTCCCACTTAGAAAATGTCTGTCTGTAAAGACAAAAAATTGTCCTTTGTACCCCAAGAGGAATATTTGGGATAGTCCAAATATTGCTCAGCAGATTCTGCTGTACAAAAGTGAAAAGAAAGTTTGTGTGGACAGATTTCACAGGTCCAGCTCATTCAACTTCAGGAAAAAAATAAGAAAGAAATGGTGAGAGTTTGTCACTCATATAATCCAGGCTCTGCTTTTTTGTACCAACTAGATCACGCCAGCTGCTTTGAGAGGTGTGCACAAAGTGTTTGAAAAGCCACCAACTGGTACATGAAAAATGTTATTTATGCCATTATTTCTTCACCTTCAGCCCCTGTTAGCAGGCAGAAAGCCTTCCATGTGCAAGAGAATATTTTCTAAGAAGGCAGGGGCTTTCACTAAAACTCTGACCCATGTGAACCCATCCTACATCCACCTTCCCAAATCCCAGCCCAGGCCATGCTGCTGCCTTAAGACTCGTTTCAGACCAGGTTCCTGCCTGGGATGATCTGCAACGTTCAGAGCTGGAATGGGAATCAAGCAGCAAATGCTTCCCCACCTGCTGGAATGCACAGAGCTTTCCCTCGCTCCAACTGCACAGCAGCTGAACCCCACCAGCTCCAGTGGGCACAGATCCTGATTTTACCCAGGTAAAAGTCCAGGACCAGGAGCATAAACTCAGACCAAAGTATAACAGACTTTTCCTTCTGACCCTGGCCACAAATCTCTCCAGAGCAATCCCATCACCTCCGCACAAAAAGCTGCTTTTCAGCATTTCTACCTGTTTCCACAAGTCTTTTCACCCCAAACTTGAAACACATAAAAGCAATTCCCTATTCTTCTGGGGGTTTTTTTTTGTTTGGGTTTTTTTTAAATCATTATTTGGAGAAATTAGGGGTAGTTTCTTTCTCTGTGATCGCAGCTGAACTTCCTACTGGCCCAGGGGGACTAGAGAGCAATAACTTTAAATGGCCTCATAGATGCAGCCAAGGCCTCAAGCCAGCACTAATTTCCAAACTTGTTATGAAGGGAAGGGTGAAGGGAAAAAAAAGGGAAAAAAAAGCAGAGTTAGAATGCAAACCTGAAAAACCAGAAATATCCCATAATGTTAGTGAGAATTGGAAAGCCCTGTTGGTGGTTTCAGAGATAGGTTTAGTTTCTACTTAAAAAAAAAAAAAAAAGGGCAGAAGAATTTGGACGGTTTAAAATGAAAGTGAATATTTTTCTCAGACACAGGACATCCTTGTGACGTTCAGGTCTGTGCGTACTGCAGGCAGGATGGAATTTTACTGACCAAATACAGCATCGTCACTACACGGGTACAACAAACATTTGTGAAAACATATTAAACATGTCATAAATTAACTGAATTTGGGAGCTGTAAACACTCACTTGAACTTACAGCTCTTTGATTTCGCCAGCATGTCCAGATACGTGGATACCCAAATTCACCCCTTAACTTGGAAAATGAGTGGCTTTTTAAGTCCTTTCGCATTTTCTAGACTCCACTGGGCCCATTCAGTCTCCTCCCCAACCCATTCCCTGACAGTGGGTGAATATTAAACACGCTGGGAACAAGGAAATATTCTGCTACACCTTCCCAAAACTTCCCACTTTCCAAACTCAGGCTTTTACAACAGTGTGGGAAAAAAAAAAGGATTTTCAGCAAGGGCTATTTAAGACTAAGTAAAACTTTATATCACACGAGGAGCAGGCACAAATCAAAACAAAACTCCAGGAGGAATTTAGCAAGGAAGTATGGAGTTACCCACATACATGTTTGGCCAAGAAAATGGAGATACTCTTGTAAAGAGCAACGTGACTGCAGTGCCAGGCCGGCAGCACCGAGGGTTTGGCTCTTCTCCTGCCAAAGGAGATGCAGTCTGGAGCTCAAGGCATGGATTATGGTCAGGAGCAGCACCATTTCCCTCCCAACAGGTCTCTGCCATGGCCAGGGGGTGGGAGCAGGCCTGGGCTGCTCATAGCACAGCACTAGAAGATGTTGGCATCTTCCCACTGTTTTTCTCACCTCTGTGTTGCCTCCCTTGCACCTGCACATCCAACCCTCCCACCCACCACCACAGCCCAGGAGGAGCCAGCACTGCTCTCCTTCTGATCTGGATTTCTGTGCCTGGGGGGAGACACAGAACCCCAGAATCACTGAGGCTGGAAAAGCCCTCCCAGCCCATCCAGGCCAACCTGTGCCTGATCCCCACCCTGTCCCCAGCCCAGAGCTCTGGGTGCCACCTCCAGCCCTGCCTTGGACACCTCCGTGGGAGTGCACTTTGTAGTAAGCAGGTGTTTCTACATTAGGAAAGGATTTGTGTTTCATTCTCTGTTTTACTCATAAGGCAAAGAAATAGAAACTTCGATGCTGTTCTTACTAGGATTGGCAAAGTTTTAGCACAGAGACACTTGTTAGATGGTTGGAACTGTACTTGGAGACTTATAGTCTTAAAACAAAAAATACCTATTATTAGGTGAGATGTTAAGAACCTCTCTTTAATTGTTACATACTTAAAGGAGAGCATGAAGATTCTTGGGGTATTTTGGGGGTGCTTCAGCAGGTGGAAGGGTCCTCCTTGCACCTTGCACAGCTTTTTCCCTTTTGTTTAGTGTCATTTGTTATTTTCGTCTTTATTAAAACCCTTTACTTTTCTAAACACTCCCTTTGATACTGTTTCATTATTTTTATAAGCTATTTCTGAGGCTGCTAGCTGCCCTCAGAAGTGACACACCTCTGTGGAGATTGCAGCACTCTGGCCTCACACAGAGTCCGTCACACCTCCAGGGAAGGGCACCCCAAACCTCCCTGTTTCAATGCTTAACAGTGAAAAAAAACCAGGCAGGGCTGAAGCAAAACAAAAGTTAAAGTTCAGCTTAATGCTACAAACACAACACAGAGTTAAATCTAAACTGAGGAGGTCTGGCAGGTAGTTCAGATTTAGTCCAAAGGGAGCTGCACGAAGCAGCAGAATATGCCCAAAGGTGTGAGGAAATGCAGAGTATAAACGTTAACAACTCCTTCTATAGTATCAAATAAGGGGAAAGGAAAAGAGATCCCGTGTTCTTGTAGTTTGCTCTTTCTGTCCTGCCCTCAAGCTTTCCAAATTCACTAGAGAGAGACTCTGACAATAACTCTGACAATAAATGATGCTTTGGTTTGAGATTACATGTCTTGCTTCCCCTGGAAAAGGCAGCAAGCCACATTGTCTCCTTTTAATCTCAACAATTAGTCTTCCAGGCCTTTTATTGCCTTAGGTGACTCAAAGCTGAGTCTAGATTCCTAAATCAGAGCCATCAGATCCAAAGTTTAACTGCGGGTGAAACAACCCATGTCAGATCCCCCAAAGGCTGCCACTAAAGTCAAGGAAATTACTGCTACTGCATTTAGTTCAAAGTCTTCCTGTCTGCCTTGGACAACCCTGAAAGAGGACTAGAAAGAGACCCAGAACAGCAAAGCAGTAAAATGTTGTCAGGAACAGCCACCCCAGGAGCTCCCTGGAACAGAGCTGCAGGGCTGATGGGACAATTAATGCTGGGTGACAAAAATGCTTCTGCATTGTCAATGGCACACGAGCCACTTCAAGCCCTCAGTAGGAGAGCAATTTCCAGGCATCTCACCCCTATTGATTTCTCACTGATTTGAATTGGAATCAGAGCCCAGGGAGCAGTCAAAGAGTCCTTTAAGCTTCGAGTGCATGTGGAACGTTTCAAACACAGGGACAGAAACATGTCAGGTGCCCAGTTCTCTTCCCCAAACTGCATTTTGTTTTCCTGCCTTCTTTCTTCTTGCCTTATTTGACAGAGAATAACAACTAAAATCTGGGTCAGGGTACCTAAACCTCCCCAGAGACCCATCTTTGCACACAGAGACCCAGCCCCACACGCAGGAGGACAGTGCACAGGCAGCATTTCTCTTCTGTGGCAGGAACTTGTGGCCCTGGGACCAGATGTTGCCTCCTAATGTGCACATGCATCTTTTCCCTCCAAATGCCGGTTGCTCCTGTTGGTCTGATGCCAAAAACCTCCTCAGGAGACACGCATACACCCCCCTCCCCTGCTTTTCACCTCCCTGCACTGGGGTAAGCTGGGAGTAATTTTTTAAACATCATAATTGCCTGGGTACAACTGCGAGTAAATCCAGCTCGGTATGCCAAAATGAACTGCAGCTTTAGGAAAATGTATCTAAATAAATAAAATCAAAACACCCAAACAACAAAAATAGTCATAATTTCTCAGCATTTTATATCAGCTGTGGGCCCATGCAGCAACTAAGGCAATTTGGTCAAAAAAACAGATGTTAACTGAGGAGATGCGTCCTGCACTGCAGGTCCTTGGAAGTAATGAACAAGCTGTGCTAAGAGTCTTGTGCATCTAAATTGCCTTTGGAGGAAAATTATCCCTGAGAGTGAAGACTGGAAGATATTTTGGGGCAGGAACTGACTCAATTGCTCTTTGTGTAAGGATGCCGATGTCCAGGCATTAATTCCTAATTGCAAATGAACAAGCAAACAAATTGGTGTCAGAAAAAATCCCATTGAAGAGATGTTATATAAAGGAGGGTTGGGGTTTTGGAGATGCCATTCCCAGTCCTGCCAGGTACCCTTTAAAAGTCACTTCAACACTCTGAACAGGATGTTTCTGTACACTCATCAGATGGCCTCACTAAACTGGACATTTTGGGACATTTTTGCTCCCAATGTCCTTTGAGATCCCCAAATGAAGGTGCTCAGTGTGCACAGACAAACAAAAGGACAAATTGCTGCTCACCAGCTTTAACTTTCTGTTGTAAACCAACCCTGAGGAGCACAGGAGATGCTGCCATGTGAGTGAGAGTGAATGAGCAGAGGCACATCCACCACAAAGCCCCATTGAGCCCTCACCTGAGAGCAGTGATGTTGCTGGTGGAGACACCTCCACCCCTCTGGTTTTTTGGAAAGTGCCTTCCCAGGTCCCTCCTTTGCCAGGCTGATCTGAGGCCAGTGAGGAACATGGTAATTGTTCCTTTTGTTTTTCATCTCTCCCATACATCTCCTCCCTAACAACCTTGGCTGCAGCCACATTCTATTTTTTCCCCTTACAATTGTTTCAATAGATTCTTTATGGTTTATGGGTTGGTTTTTGGTGTTGCTTCCCCCCCCCTCCCTTTAAACTGAAGCCTGAAATATGCTCTGAATTAAGAAAAAGCTCCATGTCACTGGGGATTGGACTGCTGCTGAACTGTTCCGTGTGTGAGTGTGTGTGCACACAACCTCCCGGCCAAAAATGCCTCAGGGGCTCTCCCGAACTGTTGGGGTCCTAAAAAGGGTCCATTTCTCCCGACTGGCCACCCCCTGAACTGGCTGGGAGGGGGGCAGAGCTCTTTCCACCCCCACCAGCACCACGCTCCCTCTCTAGCACATCTGTCCAAGCTTGCTCACTGCTGGCCCTTCCCTTCCCCATATGCTACAGGCATTTTTGGCCAGGCTGAGTCCTCAGTGCATTAAGCAGGAGGCCCCTGGTTCAAGAAATCTCCCCCAGTTACAATGTGTAGTGCAGCAGGAGTGATGTGTGCGAGCAGAGGGGTGAGAAGGAGGGATCAGCAGGGAGGAATGAAAACAAAAAAAACCCAAAAGGTGTGTGTGGGGAAGGGGGAACATCTCACCTGTTACCTTTATCTGAAAAGCGGGACAAAGAAAGGAGAGACTTTCACTGCAGGAAAGTAAAACACAGCTTTGGCTTTTAACCTCTTGTGCTCCCCAGGCAAACCTTGAATATGGGATTATTTTAGAGAGGCCTGGGAGAACCAATCCAAGGATCCAGAGGTTTCCTCTGTCCACAGTCCCTGTCTCTGGTTAGGGTTGTTTGTGTTGGGATGATGCAGCTGTGCAGCAAAACAACACACGTGAGCACTCACTGCTCCCCCTCCAAAATAGGAGCCTTCTGGATATGGCTGGTCCCAGGTTTGAAGCTGGAATTTGGGAACTGGTCAGCACAGCTGGAAAAGATCCCACCTGGACTGTGCTGGTCCAGCCCAGGGTTGTGCTGGGGCAGCCAGAAATGCTGCACCACCTCCCTCCAAGCCACCATCAGGCTACCTAATGCCTCATCCCATCTCCCCAGGCACAAAACCAGTGACCCCAAGGTTTGGGGACACATCACAAACACACATATCAGGGCTGAACACTCGGCTCTTGCTCCTCAGACAAATGCTTTCTGCTGCTCAGACACACAAATAACGCCACGGAGGGAAGACAGGGTGCTGTGAAGGCAGAGGAGCTGCAAACCTCTGCTGCTTCTCCCAAATTGCCCTTAGGGTGATCTCTTAACAAAAAAAATTAACTCCAACCTCCAGGTATCCAGCACCCTCCCAATGCTGTGCCAACATGACCACAGGTATTTTGTGGGGGGTGGAAGCCTTGCTGTGTCTCAGCTTCCCATAATTGCACAGGTTCTGCTTCACAAAGGCCACGAGATCCCTGGGGAAAGGCAGCTTGGAGTGGGATGACAGTGCCAGCCTGCCAGCCCTGCTCAGCCACACCTCACCTGGCAGAGCCTCCCCACCAGGGCAGCCCAGACCTGAGGGGACACCACAGAAACGGGTCATGTTGAAAGGGCACAACTGGGTTTTCTTGTTTGTTTTCTCAACAGCATCGTGGGATTTCCAGTGCTGATGGTTTTAGGTATCTGACCTTTCTAGAGGCTGCTCCCATGGTTTGACTCAAAACCATGTGCAACCACTGCTCACATTACCTTTGTGCCCGTTTTAGACTTCGGGGGCATGAACAGCAAATCCCACCCCATCATATAGATATATTCTCCTCACAGTCCTACAGTTCTAAAACACAACTAGATCCTAAATTATCCTCCTTTCAGCAATGAGCTGTTCATCCATCTCAGGAAGTTGTAGCTCTCTGTTTATGTATCACTGCACCCCTTCCACTCTCCACGGTTATCTCACAGTCAACTTTAAATAACAAATTAAGCTATTTAAAAACATAAGCATGTTAATTACCAATCACAGCAACACGAAGAAGTAAAACAAAGGTAGAGAAGCATACAGAAACTACAGCTGCCAAGGAAGACTATGAACATAAGGAACAACTATTCCCAGTTATCTACTGTCCAAATATCCAGAGATGAAGAGCAGAGCTGTGCTCACAAACCTGAGGATATTTAGATCAAAAGGCTGGGTTACACAAACCAGAGAGATGATATAATACAGATTAACCTTGATGAAACCACTTACTCTGCCTCGTTCCTCGCCTGCTGTGAGAAGTGTAGAATTCCCCTTGCACAGGTGTTGGTGGAATAAAACCTTTCATGGCTGTATGAACTCAGCTGCAACTACAGCATCCTGTCCCTGGAAAGCAGAGGGGACAAACAATCAACCCTCCAGCTACCTGTCAGTTACTAATATTATATTCAGCCTGGTCTTTAAATGCATTTACCAGCTAAGATATACGAGCCAGCAGAGAGCCAAAGCTTCAGCCTGTTCCCTCGTACAGAGGACAGCACAAAATCCTCCCAGGCCATCCCTGACAGATGAGAAACTTGTTTTTAAAGACCTCCAAGGAAGCAGCTCCAGTAACCTTCTCACACAGCTTATTTTACTGCTGAAACGGCCTTGAAGCTGGGAAGCTTTTTCTGATATCTGAACTAAATCCTTTCTGCTGAAAATTATGTGAATTCTCTCCTCATTGCTGCTCTGAAGAACAATTCATCACCATTCTCTTTCTAGCAATGTTTTACATATTGGAGGAATGTTCTCACATCCTGTCAGTCTTCCCTTCTCTAGACTAAACAAATCCAATTCCTTCAATCTTTCCTCATAGGTTGTGTTTTCCAAACCTCTTATCATTCCTATGGCTCTCCTTTAGTCCCTCTCCAATTTGTCAAGGTTTGTCTTGAACTGCACAACCAAAAGAAAACGTAGCCAAGGCTGTATGAAGGTTGCCTGAAAAGTAAAATCTACCCCTTTTCTTTTACCTCCAAGCCCCACTCAAACTCTGTCGCATTAATTGTCATTTCTGAAGCAGTTTTATGATGCTGTATCATATTCAGTTTAGCATTTTCCACCACTCTGCATTGTCTTTCTTGTTAAACACTGCTTCTCTTGCAAAGTATTTTCTGATTTGCATTCTATCCTGCACTTGCATTTATTTCACTAACTACTATGATTTGGTTTTATCCCATTTCTGGTTGCCATTCTCACATAACTAGGTATAAAAATTATTCACAGCTCTGCTTCTCTTCTTCCAAAATGCTGAAATGCCACCCAGCATGACCTCAGGTAGTTTTATTAATGTGCACTTTGTAATGCCACACAGGACAGCTGCTAAAACCCTGAACTCTTCCCAGCCCAGGGCAGACCCCTTGAGGGACCCCCTTTGTTGTGCCCTCCCACCTTGACAGGAAACACTCTACAGCTACTTTTTGAGCCTTAATTTACACCTGGTTGTGCTCTCGGTTTGAAACAGTCTGTGCCTCTACTTAGACTAGGAAGATGCCATGAATTCAAACTCTTATTAAAATACAAAAAAAAAAAAATATATCATATTCACCTCTTGTTTTTTATTTACCAGTTCACCCCCCCTGCACAGAAATTGTACTGGTTTGACGTGATTTGCTCTTGACAAATCTGTATTTGCTGTTTCTTATTAACTTCTAATTCTCTGAGTGCTTGTAACAGCTAATTCTAGAAACTTTTTGGGTATTGAAGTCAGTTTTACTGTTCCATAATCCCCCTGGTTCTCATTTTCCCCCTATTTAAAAATAGACCTTGTGATTACCCTTCTCTGGGCCTCTGGCTCTACCTTGGTCATCTTGAACTCTGAAAGATAATCTCTAATCACTCTGGGATTGTTGCAGCTAGAGCCTGAAGTACTCCAGGGTCGATTTCATCAGGGTCTGCTGAATTGCAGAACATCTAAATTACACAAATTTTAGCCAGCATAGTCTTCAGCTATTTCAGATGACCCCCTTGTTAAAACTCAATGCATTAGTACACAGCCACAATCAACTTTTTTTTTTATTATTATTTTTTGGGAGAAGCAACCAAAAAATGGCATTGAATACTTCATTCTCTGCATTTGTTATTTCCTCTCCTTCCTTTTTAAGTCAGGGGCTAACTTTCTTAACTCTCGTTGTTTTTATATTTGCATTTATCTTTTTAAGGGGTTTTGACTCAGAGATAGATTTATGGGGGGTCATGCAACGAGAGCAGGATGTGTATTATCTTGAAACTCAGGCACTGTGAGCAGATGAGTTTATGCTCAATTTTTGGCTTCAAAATTAACTCAGAACCATTTAAATGAAAAAAAAAAAAGGACAACATTTCCTTAGAAATTAACTGAATTCTAAATAATATAAATACAAAAGCAAAAGTTTTTGCTGTTCTTTAAGAAAGTTTATCATGCTGTTTTAACCAGTGTACACAAGACCACTGTGTGTGTTTGCATCTCTGTAGGAGCTGATGACCCAAAGCATTTGGAAACCCAAATTTACACACTAATGTACTCAATATAAAATTTCTCATCTAACTGACCGAATCATCTCCAAACGCATTTTGTCCACAGATGTCACAGAAAGCAAAGAGAGATGAGGACAAAAGTACACAGTGCACTTGGAAAGCAAAATAACTTAAAGTACTTTTCTTTTCTTCCAAGTGTGGCCATTAGCAAGAAATCCTTGGAAACCTTGAGGGTTTTATGAGGTTTGATGAGCTCTTAATTAGAAATGGCTGAAATTTGAACTGAGGACTTCTGAACACTGTGTCTGGCTGGAAACAGAAGGTTTGTTTCTGCCTGATTTCCTACTTTAAACAGGGTTGTGTGCAAATTTGAATAAACCTGGCTAAGAATGATGATGGTGAAGTGGTCTGGTAGCACAGGGCCACGTGTTTCTGATACAGACTGACTAAAAATAATTTCTTCCCAAACTCAGACTGAAACAGTCTTTGATCAGAAAAACAGGTAAATGGTTCAAGAAGCAGGTTAGAGGCACAGAGAAAGGAAAGAAGGAGAAGGCTAGGTCAGAGGAGGCCGGGGGGGAAAACGTGGAATTTGAGAAATGGAAAGAGTCAGGCAATCACAAAAGCTCTGAAAAGCATCTGGGAAAAAATCCCAGATTCTCAAAGCAAGTGAGGTGCCTCACTTTGGAGGTCTCCAGCCTGAGCTGCTCCGAAGTGGTGCCGGCGAACGTTGCTGGAACAGAGGCAAGAGAGACCCTGCTGATTTCCAAGGCAGCCCTGCTAATTCCTTCAGACAGCCTGGATCCTAGGCACGAGAGAAATCTGGCAGCTGAGCTCTGCTGGCCTGCAGCAGGATGATGGAACATCTTCTATCTCCTCTTTATTAGCTCACAGATCCAGGAACCAAACTGAGGAGCCCCTGGGATTGCTGCAGCTCCCACAGGAGTCACTGGATGTGCCACAGAAGCTCTGAGAAAATTCCCTCATGGAGCTGATGATTTTTCCCTGTTTCCAAGCTGTACCTGAAATCAATACATTTATCTCCTGCGTGAACATCTTAACTGTTCTCCTCTTCTTTGAATTTCAGGGTGTATTTGATTAACTCTGCAAAATATTTTGGGATGTAGTGGGTCTGGAACAACACAGAATAGACAATGATTATGCAGGGTGAACCGAACATGGGCCAGATTAGCAGCTACACCCATCAGCCAATCTATTTAAGTCTTCTGCATTTCATTGTGATTTAATTTAATTAAAATGTGGTGGGGTTTTTCCAGACTACTACATAAAAACAGGAGTTCTTATTTTCTGGAAGATTTGCATTGTTAAAGGGTCCTGAACAAAAGCATTCAGTATTTTTGGTTAAAACTCTACATTTTCAAGTAATTTCATCTTCTAAAAATTATACCTGTGATGAGGAGGATTCTTGTTCTCCCTCCTAAGCTGAAACACAAAAGACCCTTAGCTATTCAGGGCTAAAGTGATAGTTAGTGAACGATTTCTTAAAAAAAATTACAGGCCTAGAAAGGAGATACTGTTATATCTACTAGAAACATTAATGAAAACTATTTGCTAATTTCACACAGCCCTTTGGTGCTGAAGAGCTGCACTTGATGCTTTTCAGGTCCGTCTGTATCTTACAAACTTCTCCACTGCTCCCTCACTCTCTGAGCAGAACCTGTGATCTTAAGGGAAAGAATCTCAGATTGGTGTTTCAATGATAATGTTCCCAGATTTCCAAAGGACAGAGTTCTCCTGTTTGCACATGGATGGCCTTTCCAAACACCTTTCTTCCCCTCCTCAGGGCACACTATCCCACTGCAAGCTGCTGGAGGTGGTTTAGGGAGACCCAGTTTTGGAGCAAGCCGGGGGATTGCGCAACAAGCAGAAGCGCTCTCCTGTAATTCTCAATTTCAACCTTTTTCTTCAGAAAACTGAAGATAAGCACCAGCAGCTGGGCCCTGAGTAAATCCCAGCCACGGAGCCTGTGTAAATACTGAGGTTTCTGGAGGGTGAACTCATGCCAAGGAGTTCTGTGCCGGGAAGGGGGGCAGGAAAAATCCGTGTTCGGAGAGAAACTCCCTCTTCTCGAGCGGTCAGGGGACATGTCCGGACAGGCCCGAGCTCGCCGGGGCCGAGAGCCAAACAAATCTCTGCCCTTTCAGTCTGGCCCCTCTGTTTAAATGGGAGTGATGAGATCAGAGGAGTGAGGGCTCGGGGATGGGGAGAAGGAGGGAGCTGCAGTGCAGCAGCTCAGCAGCTCTCACACACCAAGTTCCTTGGCTTTCACTCCGGCACAGGCCGGCGAGAAATCCAGCGCTCAAACCATGGCAGGAACAGAAAAGTGATTTGATTAATGAGCAGAGACACCTTTGTGAGAGGAGAGCTGGGGAGGAAGAGATGAGAAAGTGTGCTCTGGAGGATCGGGATTAATTAAGGACAGCTCTCCAATGCAAGACCCACCTACAGAACTGCGTGCCGACTGCAAGGCCTCACGTAACAATTTCAGCATCTCCTGTTGCTGCTGCTGCTGCAGTTTTGCACACTGAGGCAGCCAAAACTCCCTGCCAGCACCTCTGTCCCGGGGCCATGGGGTCACACAGCAGGGGACAGGACAGCCCACAGGGGACACTGCAGGGATTTTAGGGAAGGGGGGTAGTTAAAATCACTGGAAACCAAGGGCCAACAATGAGAAGCAAATGGGAGTCAGGCTCCCAGTAAAAATCAGTGAGAACTGGGGCATAGGCTTTGTTATCCTCAAATGTGCCCTCTGCAGCATAGGGAGTGGCCTATGGAAGGTTCGTCCACTACAAGGTAAACCTAGTTATAAATCTACAGGTTTATTAGTTTTTTAGCCACTCTGGAAAATCTTTAAGCCTCCTTGTAACTTGGTATGTTGGGGTGCACACCTGCACCTGGCCGGAACTCCTCTCTGAAGTCCAGAGGAATCCATATGAGAACAGGGTCTCCCAAATGGATCCTGTTTCAGGTCTTCCTTAGCCTCACATCAAAAAAAAAAGATTATTGTGTTGTTGGAATTTCATAAAATTCCATTTTATTAGATTTTCCAGCATCCCCTGTGATCATGGCAGGATTAAGCTTTACCTGTCTTGTAACATTTACTCTGCTATTTTGCAACATGCTGAGCATTAATTACAATGTGGGGGGAACTAAGCCAGCTCCTTTTTTCTACTTTTTAATTTTTTTTAATTTCTTATACAAAAACAACCAACAAAATCTGCTTTAGAGGGTTGCAAGACAAGTCCTACCCTTCCATTCAGAATACAGTCCCTGAGAAATTTGCTCTGGCCCAGAGAGGTCACTTTTTGTGTAACATTATTCTAACTCAAGAGGCTTATCCTAATTGTTTTGATCAGCAATAATTTCTTCTGCTTTGCCATTTTATGGAAATTATGTAAAATAAAAGGACAATGAAGTAAAATGGATTTTGTCAAAGCCACCAAACCATTACAAAAGATTCATTGCATAATAGATGCCCTTTTCCCCATAGGGAAAGAAAAATACCCTGGCTTCAGCTTAATTTTTTTGTTTTGTCTGTTTGATATCTGATGCCTACCAGAAGGATTTGTAAAGAAACCTAAGACATTTAGCCTCCAATTTAATGGGATTTAAGCATTTACTTCTGCTGGAAATGTTTGAAAACAATATGCTAAGGTCCAAATGAACTATTGAGTTTTAATCACCTTCAAACTCTGATACCTTCAACAATAACACATTGAAAAGGGTAGAAAATTATGGGGCTGGAGGTAGCAGAATGCAGCTCGTGCCCTGACTTTCTAAAACATTTCAGGCTATTTAGTCTCAATAATTTCAACTGGGGCTGCAATTACTAAAGACTTCTGAAAGTCAGCTGTCAGTTTTTAAAGTGTTTTGTGGTGGTTTTTTTTTTCCCCCAGTAATAGCAGATGGTTTGGAGACACAGTGGCTTTAGATGCTCACTTGAGGGAATCCTGAAAATTCCAGAAGTAGGAGATTTTTAAAGCTGACAGTCAATTGATAAGATTTGAGAATATTGTGTGAGGCTGAGAAAAGGCGAAAAGATCAGGAGGAGACAGAGAAGGAGAAAATATGAACAGGCTCTCTTAAAATAACCAAAGCTCTGTGGCAGTAACAGGAGAAAAACAAAACCTGCTCGGTGCCTGACTCGGCTCCTTCTGCCCTCAGTCTTGTTGAGTAGTAGCATTAGTTTCACTGAAATCAATCAGGCTGCCCCTGGAGCTGGCTGTTATTTAATTTCACCGAAGAGAAAAGGGCAGAATCAAGCCAGTAAATACTATCACGTTTATAGATATGTTTTGTTATGTTACATGAGAAATAGTAGCATGGGACTCCTGGGAGTTTTCAGACTGATAAAGCTGTTATCGGATTTCTATTTTTCACTGGGGAGCTGCAGCACCAAGAGATCAAGGTCATGTTTAGTAGAAAGAGCTTAGCAGGTATTTTAAATATGAAGAACTTTAAGCGTTTGGCTAAGTGTTTGTCTGAACCAGAATCTCTGCAAAGCGCCTCAGACAATAGAGACCAGGCAAAGTCCAGAGCACAGAGCCCAAAGTGCCTGTTCAGGGCTGTAATTGCTGACCCATAAACTCGTTGCAGGGCCAGCTCTATCAATGTCACCATCTTCTTGCCCCCAAAGAACACTTCTGCCCCTTACAGCCCACTCGGCGAAGGAAAATAAGGAGACAGAGGCTCCCAGCTGCTCCCCATTCCTTATCTAAATACAGCCTCTTAGTTCATCAAGAGCATCACACTGTCCTAAGCCTCTCATTTAACAAGACGAGTTTTACCTTAAGTGCTTCAGCGACTCTCTTAGACAAGTCTGAAGCTCTTGAGACTAGTATTAAATGCACTAGGTGTTTCTTGTGCATTACTCAGATCCTTCAAGGAGTCAGCGGGAGAAATGAATATGTATTCTATATGTCAGCTGGTTATATCACAGCCTATCTGTGCCTAATTATGGAAAACAATCTGCCTATGTGAAGTTAACAGGAAAGCTCTAAACAGATGTTGATTAAAGAGTGCCTCTGTAGAGTACTTTTTGAGAGGTCATTTTGCTGAGTTTAGATTGAGATGGATGAAGGTGAGGCGTTTGGCAGGGAATTGCATCTTTGAAGTGAGTGACGAGATCAGGTTTGGGGGTGGCAGCACAGAGGTTGCGGTGACATTCAAGTGGAATATTATGGGAATGAACAATTCAGGTGAGTGGAAAAACCTCTCGGCTGTTGTTGCCTTTCCTTTAAAGGTACATATGGACACAAAGGTTAGTCCGAGTTCCGGGAGAGAAAATTAAGGAACTTTTTTGCTGGATATTCAGTTTCCAATGAAAGTCTCTTAAACAATGGGTATTCAATTTGGAATTATTCCTTCCTTACCTTGTCCCACATGAGGGGGAATATGTTCCATTAACGCTTCTTCACAGCCCTGTAGGGCTACTCTCAAAGGTCAACTTACTCAGGAAAAGGTATGATATTTTAGTACCCTAAAACACTGAAAATAAAGCATAGTCAAAGCATGGTAAAAATTGTCACCCATAGCAATTTGCAGTGGAAGGACCCAGCCCTTTGTTGCTGGAAAATGACAAATCTGCTGGGTAGACGATTTGGTTTGTATATTCAAGCCTCTGTGAAGGTGATGCCCGAGATGGAACAAAAGAAATGCCCACAAGTTCCTCTCTCTCAAGTGATGTTGGCACTCCTCGTGACTATCCTAGCAAATTTATTACTTCTCTGAAAACATCCTCCTGTGCTTTATACCTCCTGGTGGAATTGCCACCATTTACTGGTAGCCCGAAGCCATTAGGTGGTGATGTTCCTCTCTCCTTCCCTTTGGTTTCCCCAAACAGAAATCCAATGTACAACAAAGAGCTGTAGATAGGAACTCCACTGAATGTTTGACTGTAAATGAAACCCTCAGTAGCTCATTGCTTGGAAGTAAGAGCAGAGGTTGAAAAGTAAATGCACTTTGTTCAGGGCAGAGCATTGCTAAAATAATTTCTGACAGCCTGTGCCAAAGAACTGAAGTCAACAGACTTGGCTAATCCACCCTGATAAATGCAACGGTTACAAAAATAAATATCTTCAAAAAGCAGCTGGGAGCTTGCCAATGTGAACAATCAGACAGCCACACTCGACACCCCTAAACCCTGAAATGGGAGACAGGGAAAATTACCTTTGCAGTGACATTCCTGCCAGGCATGGACTGTCCCTGCTCGCCACCAGCCATGGACGCCTCATTTGTGCCTCTCCTATTTCTGTTCCACAGAGCTTTCCATGGGTACCAGCTGTATAGTCAGGGTTTATTTCCATGAGTTCCTGCATCCAAACAATCACCAGCTCTGAAACAGGCCCAGCATTCAGACTCCAGCTCCACAGGACCTTCTGCCTGCTTTGCTGCTTCTTCGGAGTTGTTGTCACCTCATAACTTACAGAGATGGGCAAAACAGTTTGAGGTGAATTTTGAAGCCGCTGCAACAACGTTGGAAATAACATGATGCTCACATTTACTAATTCTGCTGTATTATTTCACACAGAATGGAGAATGAAAATATAACTTAAATATTTTCTGGCAGTTAACCCTACTTTTTTGGCAACTTACTTCAAAGCATATTTGACTAAGTACAGTTGCCATGGGGAGAAGTGTATAAAGGAGAAGAGTGAAAGAGATAATGTATTTAAGAACTATCTTTCCCTTTGGCCTACTTCCCATGGAGTCTCTCCACCTAATTTATGTGGTACTACGAATCTCCACAAAGTCAATGGACCCCTTTGCAGCTTCCAGAAGAAGCCAGGAAAGAAAGATGCAAGTACTTGTAAGGAAATCCTTGAATTTCCAACAGCTTTCTATGCAGTGGCTTAATGTCTAGACTCTCTTGGAATGAAGGCTGTGGATGATTTTCCTCTTTTTCCCCAAGTACTGCCCTGCATGATGAGCCAGCCTCTCTCACACTGTACTCCGTGCTTTCAGTAAACTTCTGTCTCACTTTCAAACTTTATGAAGTGGGATTTTATAACAAAAAGAGATATGGAAAGCCAGAAGGATGTTTTAATCACCACAGATTTTAGACTTCTGACTAATTCTACATGAAACAAACTTTGAGAACATCACCATTCAACAACTGGCCACCCTCTCACAAACTGGCCTTTGTTTCATGAACAATTTTATATCTTTTCACACAGGATTAAGCTGTAGCTCTTCACATGGTGCAGCTAATCTCAGATTCATTGTTTTAGAGCTTGCCCATGACAACCACTTCAGTTCCACACACAACACTCTGTTGGTGTTGGTGTCAATCTCCCTAAGTCCTGCTGACACAAGGCTTTACATCTGCTGCTGCACTGGTTTTGCAGCTCCACCTCTACACCTTAGAGAGGATGGGAATGTACTGCAGTTTTGCTCAGACTTCACTTTTTTCATCAAGTGCTGACGATTCCTGCTTTAATACTTCAGAGACAAGCGCCCAACCCACTCCAGTTGAGGTTAGCCCTGGACAAAATGCACTCTGGTTGTCACCAACAGTTATCTGACCACCAGCAGGCCCCACCCTGACCCTTAACTCCTGCCTGCAAATATGAAACCAGAATATATGGGCATGGTAGTAGCAGGAAGCACCATTTCTCAATAACATTCATTTGTAGAAAAAAGCCAAAAAAACTCATATCTAAACTCCCATCTCCAAAACCTCAGCGATGCTACCCCAACACGTCCCTGCTGCACTCACAGAACTGGGTCCCACCAGAATAACTGAGCCCTGTAAATCAGTTTTATAGACATTGGCAATCGTGGCATCACTGTGAGTCCCCAGTAGGAGCTCGTGATGATTTAACAACCAGACGTTCCAAACTATTATTTATTCTTCATGGTTTTCAAATTTGAAGTGTAGAACAAAGTCATGGTGGCAATGGGAGGACATGATTTGTCAGGCAGCCCTAAATCTGGGATGCATTAATGGTGGTTGGAGACAGACTATTTATGAATTCATACTGTAAGTTCACAGAGTTGTTGTCTGCTAATCTATCAATTCAGGGGGATGTTGCTCTGAACTTGAAGGAGTGTGGGATCATCTGGAGAGTGATTCCTGTGACTAAGGCAGTGATGAAAATGAGAGGCTTAAATCTAGACAAAACCTGTGTCAGGCACTGGAGGTGCCCATACTTTGGCAGTCCTGCTTTATTCTCTCTTCATGACTCCAGCAGCAGAACTTTGCAAAGGTTTCTCAGCCGTGGCCTCCCTTTAGTCATCGATCCTTACCTGGGGCATTAAACCTGAAGTAGGAAAATGAAGTTGAGGCCAGCCCAAGTTATCTCCTGCCCATAATGCACTCCTTGGGATGAGCCGGAGTGCCAGGACAGAGCCCTGGAATACATCAGGATTATGGATCATTTCTTGCCTCTCAGGCACTGCATTCTGACATCACTCCTTCGAAGGAGGCAGGAGAGAGGCATTAATATATGCATGTCTTAGCACAGTGTGTAATGCAGCGAAGGCCTGACCTTGTTCAAAGTTACTAAGTGCTATTAATATATATAATGGAAATAAATATTAGCCTTGCTTTGCAGAGGGAGCAACCCGAGACACAAAGCCCCCGAGTGGTTTGTCAGGACAGACAGAGGAGCCAGGTATCCTGACAATTCCTTTTACTCTGAGCACCTGACAAAGTTCATTCCCATCCATCCCAGGGCTCCTGCAGAGGGGGAAAAAATCACCTCTAAAAATGTTCCTGCTTTATCAGCAAAACGAGGGTGATAACAAAAACAGCTCAGGCCAGACAAAAGCTAATTGAAGCACACGGGCTCGTGCAGATACATAGAAGCCTGGCCTTAAAATAGCCCAGCCAGCCCGGGATGAATCTTCCTCGAGCTCTGACAAAGAAGCAGTCAGCAGTAAGGCTGGAAATGAACCACAAGAAAGCACATAGGCAGGTCAGGCACCTGCTTCAGACTTGGTGAAAGGAAAACAGGGCCCAGGGCTCTGAAAGGAGCAGTGACAAAGGGCACCTCCCTCGAGGGCAGAGCAGGAGCTGCTGATTCCCTCCCTGGGAGCCAACAAGAGGACATGAGAAAAGGGAGGGGAGCTGCATCAGGGGAAGGTCAGAGCAGATATCAGGTAAAGAGAGGTTGATCCCTGGAACAGGTTCCCCACAGCACTAACCCTGTCCAAGGGTCAAAGGAGCACCTTGGATGATGCTCCTACCTGAAGGAAGCCAACAAGAAAGATGGAGAAAGACTTTTGACAAGAGCATGTAATGACTGAACAAGGGGAATGGCTTCGAACTGACAGAGGGGAGGTTTAGATTAGAGAGTAGGAAGAAATTCTTTCCTGTGAGGGTGGAAAGGTGCCCAGAGAAGCTGTGGCTGCCTCATAGCCAGAAATGTTCAAAGTTGGATGGGGCTTGGTGATACCTGGGACAGTGGAAGGTGTCCCTGACCATGGCAGAGGCTGGAACCAGATGGTCTTTGAGTTTCCTTCCAACCCAAACCATTCTGTGACTGACCTAATTGGCCCAGGAGGAGCAGAGAGTTGGACTCAATGATCCTTATGGGTCCTTCCAACTCCACATATTCCATGATTCCTCTGTGAAAAAGCTGCCTAAACTTTCTGCTGGATAGTCTGAGCCCTGCCATGCTCCTGCCTTAGAGCCAGCCTCAAATCTGCGTACGAGATCACAGGTATGGAGGTGCTAGTGGTGCTCCACTGCAGTAGAACCTTGAATAGAAATGTAAAACACTGTAGCTGACCAGAATAAAAACTGACACTTTGCCTGGAGAGAGAACAGCCTTCCTCAGTGCTTGGAGCCGGAGTGCTGCATGGCAGTGAGCAATAGGCACCATCCATTAAGCAGCATCTCTTCGGACACAGATCTGGGGGATATGTTTTCAGTGTGACATTGAATTCTTCAGACACTGTAGTAGGCTTAGCTTCTTCAGAGGAAATTTGCTCGGAGGAACATAAGCCATTTCCAAGCATGAACAGAGTACATTAAAGCCCTGACTCAGGCTTTGATTCAGAAAAGCACTTAAGCACCCTTCTTGTAAAGGGATACTCTTTGGAGCTCGGACCTTGGAAAGGAAGGTGGATTGTGGTCTCTTTGGCTCAGCGCCACATTTCAGAGCATAAAATAAACCTCAAACTAATGCAATTAAGGAAGAATCTTTCACAGTGGACATATTTAATCCATTACTGCCCACTGCAGCAGTTCTTGCACCTAGAACTGGTCATGGCCAGGAGCACACGCTGATTAGACAGAAGAATGACCCATTTTGATAAAAGCATTGTCTGAAATATTTAAGGAAAAAAACCCCACTCTATCCCTTTGCAGTGTGAATTTGAAAGGAATGACTTGGCTCCTCAGCTGCATAATACAAATTGTTTTTTTATGATGCGACACGCACAAAAATGGAACTTCCATTGGCGAAGGAGACTCGTGCCAAGAGAATTGATGGGTGACAGTCCCAGGGATCTGCAGATTTTTTTTACATGAGAGATGGGGTGTGGGAGGAAGGAGCAAAGGTAGAAAAAGGTTGACTTCATAAAAGAAGTTCGATCTAGAAGAGGGAAAAGAAGCAAACCAGCATGAAAAAGCACAAAGCCAGTCTTATCTCATAGCTAGCTGAACTTTTGGGAAAAAAGATTAATAAGAATCTCACCGAAACTTACTTCCTAAAAAATTTGCCAAAACTTCCAAAGCAGAAGGACAGCCTGACAACTGCAGTCCTCTTTACTATAAAAGCATCAGTGCTATTGATGTCAAAGCTTCTAAATCACAGACTCATTCATCTTAAGAGCAAAATTCATTTGTAATTCCCCAGCATTTTATTTTGTGATGCACTCGTAAGTGTTCAACAGTGCATTTTGCAATAATAATAATAAACTAAAAGCAACATGAGATGTGTGCTCTAACTTGGCTGTTAAATCTTTCCTTGAAAGTGCTATGAGCTTGCCAGAATACTCAGTAAGAGATGTCAGGGTAGCAAATTCACACAAAGGATGGACCAGGTTCTATTATACGCTACAGATTTTCTTTTAGATGTTTCTGTTGTGAATCATCTCCCAAACCCTTGTAGATTTTTTTATCTTTTTTTAAGTTACAAACATCATTATTGACATTAGTGTTCTTAGTGCAGGACACTTCTAGCTTTAGCACAAATTCCAGTTTGAATGTGATCCTCAGCAGTGCTGCCATAGGCACGACTTCCTTACAGCTCTGTCCCTTCAAAACATAATTGACACAGCAACATTATGCAATGAAATAAAATTAAAAAGGTAGGAAAAAAAAAAACCCTTTTAGACGAGAAAACTGATCTTGAGTGTCACAACCTGGGTTACATGAGGAGTTAAGAGCAGAATTAGTTATTCCTGTTCCAGTGTCTTAATGATGCAATCATCCTTCCCTGGCAGTTAGCTCTCCTTGTAATTACCGTGTGCAGTGACGCATGTTCTGAGAGGACAGACAAGCACTGAGCTAAGATCAGGGTAAGTGGGCTCTCAAGGAACTGCATCAGCTCTCTCCAAGCCTGTACAGCCAGGGCAGCTCTCACAAGAGTGTGACCAGGGCAGCTGTGGATGAAGTCAATGTCTTTGCAGCCTAAATCGGCTCCTTCCCGTAGTTCCCAAGGAAACAGAGAGGGTTGTCTCCGAAGTGTGAGGAGGGCAGTGCAGTGCTTCCCCTTGGAGCACTGGTGCAAAGCCAACTGATGCTTTTCCATGGAAAAGAACTCCCATTTAACCATGTCCTGGGAAGTGTACGGCCTGAGTTTGCCCATCTGTCACCAGGCACTCATCCCTCTCCAGCTCGTTTCACATTTCTACTTTTGGCCCTGGCTGCTGCACAGGAAGGGCAGTTTGCCTTTGAATTCCTGAAGATCTGTCCCTTATTTTTAAGTTTACATGACAGAGCACTGCAGCTGTAGGTGATGTCCTGTTCCACGAGCAGGAGGTTCCTCTTTCACCAGCAAACACTCCTGGGCACGATCTACCTGCTGGTGAGAAATGCCGTCTTAACAGCTCCTCCCAAGTCATGAACCCAACCTTCCTGCCTGCACTGACTTTCAGCCCCTTGAAATACTGTGCAAAATTATTAGCTTTTCTCGTTTAGATGCTGCTTTAGAGCAAGGCTTGGCTGGACAGGGTCTTCTCCTCCCTTCCATGCCAGTCTGCCAGGACCATGTGGTGCAGGCAAAGCACCAGCTCCCACCCTCGCTGGCCTTGGTGATGCCTCCTTCAGCTTCTGGACACAGACCTCCTTGCAATTTGAATTTACAGCTTCCTGACCTGTTCTTCTTCTCCAAAGATAACACGTTTTTTCTTGCATGTACAAGCCTCTCATGTATTTGAAGGGTTGTCATATTCTTTTTTCCTTTTTTTTCCCTTAGATAAAACGAGCCTAATTTTTCAGGATTTCCTCAGAAACCACGTTCTGTCTGACCACCCTGCTGACTAAACCAGATTAACTGGGGAAATGGGATAGGAAACCATTCATAGCTTTGCCATGTTATCAAGGATTTCTAATGTCTTTGCTGCCACTCAGGCTCTTGCTAAAGTCTCTGCAGAACAGTTTCTTTCTAAATGAACTTTTAATAAACTTTTCATGCTTCTGACTTGGTCCCCTGATCATTAATGCCATTTGTCTACTTCTGTAAGCCCAATGAACAAACATTAATAGAAACTACTTGATTTGAACAGAATGAGATTTTACTGCTGTAATAAATGGATACCATAATAAAGGCTGAACCAAGTTATATTAAGTGCTGTAGGAGTACATGGAAAGGAGAGCTCCTTCTAAAAGATTTAAACTAAGTCAGAAAACACAGGAGATTTAAACATCATCATCACTCCAATTTAGCAGGTGAAGAACAATGAACATTTAAAAGGCTTGTAGGCAGTCAGGATAACAGGTAATTTCCTAATTGGACCCTAGCCTTAACAAGTTGCTTTGGAGATCTCCTCAGTCTCAAGTCAGCACTTCAGCCACACGTTATCCAATCCTCTGCAGTTTCAAGGGAAAAGGTTTGTTTGATTCTTCATGAAAACAGCTCCATTTTCAAAGCCCAAAGAGGCTGTGAAGGCCATAAACTCTGTGAAGACCACACTGAGGAAAGGAACATTCTGCTGAAGCACTGAAAGGTATGAAGATCATCTTGTGAAAGGCTGAACTAAGATCATGCCCCATATGTCACAGAAAGCTCTCTCAATTTATCTGTCAATTTTTATATCCCATTTCTTCGGGCTTTTCGAAGCTCTGCAAACCAAGTCCAGAGTTTCATTATTTATTTGGGATGCTGTGTGTCACAGTGACACATTGAGAAACTGGCATCTGCAATTTTCACATGTCAGAAAGACTGTAACTTGAACTGACAAAATAAATTGCTGTTCACACACTCCCACTGACTTTGTTATGTCCCTGAAGCCCCAGGCCTATTTTTTCAATTAAGATCCCCCCTTCTTTCATCCCCCCTCTTCCTACTGCAAAAGCACAATGAGTGGCTGGCAGGAGGGAACGTGCCTTCCACAGCTGGCAGCAGTTGACTGGGAAAGGCAATGCCACTGCTGATAGAGAGAGCAAATAATTCTCCTCAGCTTTTCAGGAAAAGGCACACGTCCTTCCTCCATCAGTTAATGCCACCAAACCCCTC
Organism: Cyanoderma ruficeps; assembly: GCA_008694505.1. Taxonomy (NCBI): domain Eukaryota; kingdom Metazoa; phylum Chordata; class Aves; order Passeriformes; family Timaliidae; genus Cyanoderma; species Cyanoderma ruficeps. Next base: position 8,006,500 of record VZDJ01000051.1, read on the forward strand.
TAAGAAGACAACAGGGCTGTGTTGGGTTTGCTGGAGTTTTTTTGCTCACAAAATAAGCGGAGCAGTTCTACCAGGACAGAGCAATTCCCAGTTAAAACCAGTGGAAAATTTCCTCATCAGGAGATTAAATTAATTTGTTGATCACAGGAATGTCAGAGATGTGAGTGAGTTCAGTGAGAAACTACACTCATCTCCCTGGGAGAGGTGGGAATAAAGCCTCACATATGGGGACATCTCACTGATTGCATGGTCCAGCATGAGAAAATAATCTTAAATATCTCAAAGACCTGAGATCCCCCTAAGCCTGGCTCATTGAAGGCTCAATGTGAACATGAATCCTCTGCCTCATTTCCCATTAGTGACCCTGAGCCATGACCTCACTTCTGACTCCTACCTTCACTCCTCCTTGTCCTGCCACAGCAGGCATGGAAAACATTCCCTTCTCTGCCACAGCACAGGCCAAAGAAAGCAAGGAGAAACTAATTTCAAGCACCAGAACTAGTAAGACTCAACTTACTTAGGCCTGTGTAGGTTAAACTTCACCTGAGCCCCTGAGTTAGACCCCAGACTGTCTTATCCCTTTGGCAAAATGCACCACACACTGCTGGATTCTACTGAAGAAAAACATATTTTGTTTAACACTCCAGGTTGACCCAAGCTGTTCCCTCATTTTGTAATCCTTTCCATTTATTTGAGCTGAATTTGGAGCAGGGAACCCACATGTGGCTTGCGTGACATTTAATTGCAAGTACTTCACACACTCCTAAATTCCTTCCTTTTGTGTGCAAGCACTACATATTTAGTCAAGGACACATTGGGGAAGGTCAGTGGGAGGGGAGAGAGGGGAGAGGAGATCTTCTGATGCACTGGCCATTCCAGAAAGAGAATTGCTCACCACAAGAGCAGTCATCCGTATGAACAAGCCCATATTCCTATGGGCAGAGCTGAGAGGGTGAACCCAGTTACCCAACAGCAGCCACTGGCTGTGCAGTCATCAGCTCAGCGATGAATCCGGGTGCCTTGTGGCCTAGGAAGTTCTGAGAACATCCCTGGATTACAAATGGGGTCACTCAGAGGCCTCAAGGTTTGCGGTCATGACTAGCTCCCAAAAAAATCCTTCTTCGGGGCTCTGGGACTGCAAACAACAACACGGGTCTGCCTGTCCCAGACAAGGCATGAACACTGAAAAGAGCAAGGCAAGCAAAGAGGAAGAGAGCCCAAAGTCTTCACTCTGAAGTTGTGGAGTATAAAATACAGGAGAAATGGGTGATATTGAACTGATGGCAATTTTCAGTGAAGCGTGCAAGAACAGTTAGTGTGTTTCCTAATTGTAATTCTAAAATTATATGGTCAAAACCAAGGGAAAAGTCAAAGAAAAAGATTTCATGCTCCTGCACAGCTGAGCCCACACCTCAGCTCAGATCTCTAAGCTCAGGAGTAAGTGATTTAGTCTCTGTTTCAGCTGTCACCCCACAATCTCCATGCTGTCAGCTCCTGCTTAGCTTCTTGAGGACCAGTCAGGATCTTTCCAGCTTGTTTCCATTTCACTCCAATATTTAAACACATGGGGAGGAGGAAGTAAAATGGGAGCAATTATTTTCTGTGAAAAATTTCAAATTTCTATAGTTTTGGTCCAAAGTAGATGCGGATTTTTCTCCCTTTAAGGTTTTCCTACCTAAGAATTATTAACCTCAGAGTAACTCTGGTATATCTGAGATTCCTGAGCTGATCCTGCCACTACCCAAAGAGTGCTGCTGCCCCGTGCTCCTCGCAGCCCAGCCCCAGGGGTTGTCCCAGCCAGCTGGGTGTGCACAGACAGATCTCCACTGGCCTCGATTTGCCCTGATTGCCACCACAACAAATGGGAATAAACACCCTTTTCATTCAACTGCAGCTTGCACAGGAAGGAGGAGAAATGAGTTATGAGCATTGTGTTCTGCTCACCAGAATGCCTGAGCAGGAGCTCAGTAACAGCAGCTGGACAGGTGCCTGAGAGAGAGAGGAGAGTTCATGGGCAGAGACATCTCAAACACCAACAGGAGCTTCATTTCACACCCTGGAAATGAAACCTTCTTCTCAAAGTGGGCATCAGCAGGGCCTCGGAGACTTCTGGTTCCTTGCTAAGGAAGCAAAGTTTCTCTGCCTCCAAACTTGAAGTGAATCTACCAAGAACAGAAATTGCCAATTTAAAAGAGGGTGAGAGTCTGTTCCTCTGCATCTACACAGCAGGCAGAACAAAACCAGCAAGAGTATGAACTTCTAACTATCAACTCTCCTCTCCTTATCACTCACCTTCAAATACCTGTGGGTTTTTACTGTGCAGGGAAGGCTTGTCTGTGTTCCCAAACCCCCACAGGGATGGTGGATCAGTGGCAGCTGCACACAGGAGAACCAGAGGAACAGGCACAGACTGGAGCAAGGCCACAAAACCCCCTCCTGCAGGCAGGCCAAGGCTCTAGAAAATTCCCTGAGAGCTTCTGAGGTCAATGTGTTGCTGTTCCCTTACTCACTCCTCTCTGATGCACATGAAAAAATTGTTCCCATATGAAAGCATGAGCAGCAGATGCACAATAGAAATTTAAACAAACTTCCTCTGCAGGAGGACTGCCCAAGGAAGAACGGTCTGATTCATGCAACTTAATGATGACTAAAGCCACTGTTTGTGCTTTGAAAATGTGCTGAGGTATTGGCAGCCATCTCAGGCCTTTGTAGCGTGTCAGCAGGTTATGGATTTGAAGACCAACATAAATCTTTCAAACTTCCATTCCACAGGAAGGCCTTAACATTTGACCTCTGCAACGTTCACTAGAAATATCTGAAAGAAAATACCAATTTGTCAAAACCAAAGCTATTTTCCCGAGGTCCTGCAGAAGCAGAGAGATGTTCCTTCCTGCCCCTGCATTCACATTAAGCAACAGTAGCTGAGCAATTACAATACTCAGATTTGGGCAGGTTGAAGATCTGTCAGGTTTGCAGAAAACACCTGAATTTAAGTGCTCGCCATGATATGTCAATGTCCTGACAGCCACCACAGAGCTTATTGGGCTGGGGAGTGGGGGAAAAGAGCAAAGATCCCCTTTGGAAATAAAAGGACAGAAAAGAAAAAAGAAATCTGGTTTGTGATCTCATTCTTCAGCAGAACACGTCTGGACCTCTGTGACACCCAGCTGGACCATGTGTTGTTCAACAGTCCCCTGGAGCAGAGGCACAACTTTCCCATTAAGAGGGCAGTTCCTGGGAATTCAGCGAGGCTGAGACTGCCCCAAGCTGCTCCCAGGCAGCAGCAGGCTGCACACAAGAGAACCCTGTGATCCCTGTCCCCTGGACAACTTCTACCAAACACGTTCACGTAATATTCTCCAGGATACACCAAATTTTGTTTTCCTACTGCAATGTAAGTTACACACAGGTGGGTAGTTTAAACAGCATCTCTTCTCCACAGAAAACACTCATCCTGTCCCAGATTTTCCTTGACCACCTCCTCTGGAATACAAACACTGTAACGAAGGTCTGTGCTCCAGGAGAGCTGGGCTTGCATCTGTTCATCTGCAGAGATCCTGCTAAATCTTATTACTGCTTCCCCCCTCTCCTTCCAGAACAGAGCTGATTGAAGAACAAAAGAGAACTTCAAGGTGAATAAAAGCCCTGTGTTAAGCACGAGGTTATACACAGGGGTTGCAGTATCACAGCAGCCTTGGAAATGTCCATGAATCCCCAAAGCTTTGATTTCAGCATTAAGTAATGCTGGCCTGAACACTCATCCGGAAATGTGCGCTGCACAGAATTTTTTATGCATAAACTTTTCTTTTTCAAAAGGTTCACTTCTCCCTTCAGGTCGGGAGAGTGAAAAAAAGAGGCAAGAACATTGGATTCACTATTGGGGTCAGTCCAGCAATACATCTCCTTCGGCTCCCTGCCTGACAGATGAGGTGAGCCAGCACCAGCTGCTCCAGTGGTAAATGTGAAACTCTGCAGTAGGCAGTTATGAAATAACCTTGGTGAGAGGAGGCTTCTTGCTAGCCTCATCCTAACCCCTATCCTTTAGGAGTTGGCGTCCACCCAGAAGTCCTCAGCATCCAGAAGGAGCATAGGCACCTTTCGAAATTATCCTGACAGAATTGGAGGTTCTCTCGTAATGCCTTATGCATTTCTATCGTGGTCAGTCGTCCTAGAAATCGAAATGCCAGCTACTTATTTACATGTCGGGGCAGAATATTCACAGTATTTAATAAACACCAAGTGTTTATATTCCATCAGGCCTCCCAGTCCATGTCTGGCCATGCTTTCCACAGAGTGGGAGACAGTGGGAATAAACTGTCCTGCCTGAGCAGCCGAGCAGCACCACCCCTGTCAAGAAAGGAGGCACAAGAACATTCTGGGCAGAATTTGCTGTTCACGGGGCAAGAAACTGGTCAAGAAGAGCATTTCCCACGCCATCTAAACTAACATTTTTACACACTTTTTGTGGCCACCTCACCACAATCTTTGGGAGCAGTTTCCCAGCCTGGGGACAGCTGGTGTGTGCAAGAGCCTTCCCACCCCATGCAGCAACCTCGAGGCAGACAGGCAGGGAAAACTGGGATAAAATTATGGACAATTTGGCAAAGCAAACACGGTTTAAGACACCAGGAATATTTTTCAGAAATGGTTCTGAAAAAAGCCGGTCACACATGGAATCAGACTTGTCAAATATATCCAGAAAGTCCTGTGCACACACGTGTGTGCATGTGTATGTCTGAATCTATACGTATTTATGTGCCCTGGCTTTCCCAAGCAGGTGAAAACTGTCCAAGCAAAACTTCAGGGTGTTTTTCTCTGCTGTCATGTGCATGTTAATGATGAAAAAATTTTGCTGCTTTCCTCCTTCTCAGAAAAGAGTTAGAACTGGGTATTTCTCTCGCCTGGTGAAACACCGTCAGTTACCCTCAATTTATCTGCAAAATCCCTAACAAACATTTTAGTGGGTTTTGAGCAATTTTTTTGTTTTATTTCCTCTGCCTTTTGCTCCTTCTCCAAAGCAGAGGTAAAAATAAAATTATTTTCACTGTCTTTCCAAAACAGGTAAGATTTTCCTTTGCTGGCTGGGTGCTCCTCCACTCCATTTAGCACTTTTTTCCACTGCTGAGAAGATCCATCTTTCAACAGAGCTACTTTTCCTGGTTTGCATGGAAAGTTTATGCAGACAAAGGCAACAAGAACTGATAAGAAGAGTTGGGACCAGAAAGGATCTATCAGAAATTCAGCATTTACATTACAGCAACATAGAGAGGACTGAGGAAAAATCAGAAATTTCCTGGGACAGGAATTGGTAATAAAAAGAGACAAGGAAATAAAACAGTGAAGCCCATTCTCATTGTAAGTAGTCACTATTTCCAGAGTGAGAAACTTGGTATTATTTTTTTGAGGGCAGAACAGGCTTCCTAAGGATTCACTCAGATCTCCTAAATTCCTTTATTATTTCATCCTGACTCAGAGGAGCAAAAATCTTTGAATATCCTGCTCTGAGTCTTCTTGCCCTGAACATAAAAGGCTGAGCCCTGGATCACAGAAAAACCTGGAAAGTACAGAGAAGGTCCAGCTACAGCAAGCTCAGTTCACCTTCCTCTCCATAAGAAAACAAACAAATAGCCCTTAGAGCTTTGTTGAGATCCAAACCTTTGTAAGAGGGTTTAACTTCACCCACTACAATGGCTCAATCCTTCCAGAGAAGCCCAGTTTTAGCCAAAATTGTGCGTGCATGGAGACCTGGGGAAATGTGGCTGGAGGAGGGGGGAGCAGGACTGGGATGGGGAAGAAAGAAATGAGTTTTCTTCAGGATTTGAACAGGCAAAATGAAACAAGAGAAGGCTGTGAGGTGCCACCATCACCCTTCTCACAGCTCTGACGCTGAATCAGTTCCCGAGGCAGGGCAGGACCAGCCCTGAACAGCTCCGATGTGTCTGCAGATGCAGAATCAGTTGAAACACCCCATGACCACAACGCAGAGAGCATCCCGTTCACTGCCATGGACACTGCAGGCCTGGGAGCGGAGAGCAGAACTCCTCCTTGCACCTCTCCAAGACACAGAAGGAATTTCAACCTGGCTGTATGTTTGGTTGGGTTTTTTTTGTTTTGTTTTGTTTTTTTCCCTCAAGTCTCCCACCTCCCTCGCGTGTCCCTGAACAACAAGAGCTGTTTTCCCTTTAATCTGCAATGCCACCTTGTGGCTCTAAACAACGAGAACACGGAGAAGACATCAGCGTTTAAAACAAAATTCTAGGTCACTTTGACCACAGATTCAAGTACCACATCTGCAAAGAGAAGAGACCTGATGCAGGGGGACAGAAATCATCTCAGAATGGCTGTGTTTTAGCGAAGCTGCTGTTTGCTCTGTGTGGGTTTCACTGACCCAAATTCATAGCAGCACATGGAAAAGCAGCTTCTAACATAAATCCTGGGATGGCTGATCCCATGGCATGGAATCATGGGATGCCAGAATGGACTGGATTGGAAAGGAACCTTAAAGACCATCGATTTCCAACCCAAATGAAATGGGCAGGGACATCTCCCACTGTCCCAGGCTGCTCCAAGCCCTGTCCAGCCTGGCCTTGGGCACTGCCAGGGATCCAGGGACAGCCACAGACCCTGTGCAAGGATCTCAGCACCCTCACAGGGAAGGATTTCTTCCCAATATCTCATCTATCCCTGCCCTCTGGCAGTTTGCAGCCATTCCCTGTGTCCTGGCACTCCAGGCCATTGTCAGTTGTCTTCTCTCTCCATCTTTCCTGTGGCTCCTTCAGGCCCTGCAAGGCCACTCTGAGCTCACCCCAAAGCTTCTCCTCTCCAGGTGAACACTCCCAGCTCTCCCAGCCTTTCCTCCCAGCAGAGCTGCTCCATCCCTCTGATCCCCCTGGAGCCTCCTCTGGATCTCTGCAGCAGCTCCAGGTCCTTGCTGTGCTGGCCCAGGGCTGGGGCAGCTCTGCAGGTGGGGCCTGAGCTGAGCCCAGGGGCAGAGGGGCAGAATCCCCCTCCCCTGCTGCCCTGGGATGTTCCACCTGTAAAAGCAGCAATTACAAATACAGCCTTTAGCTGTGTGCCACAGAAAGCTCCAGCTCTTCTCCTTCCCACCCCTGCTGGATGCAGGTTGTCCCATCAGCCAGGCTGGACCCTTCCTTCCTCCATTCTCTCTGAAAACAGCCTCATTTTTAAAGAGTTTGTGCCTGTGTTAATGGTTCCTTCAATCCCAGACTGAGTGAAACACCCCCAGTCCCCGTGTTGTGCTGGGAGAGGCCCTGGGTGCCTCTGGACTGAAAGGCCTGGCTTAACCCCAGCTGGACACTGCTAACCTGTCGCAGGGTCCAGTATCTAAAAATCTGAGTACAATTCAGCACTTCTCTTCTGAAGGCCTCAGAGGCATATTTTGAAATAATTCAGCGTGTCTCTGAGTTGCCTCTTGAGCAGACAAGTATTCTTCCCCTCTCACGGCTGGCAGGCCAAGGCACACAAATACTAAACCCTTCTGGGTAGGGAGTAGCTGCCCTGCTATGCACAAAAATTATTGTATTTTTAAGCTTTAAAATATGATTCTCTCAGGAAAATTAGGAGCAGCTGTCCCTCCCTGGGACAAGCTGGCTTCTCACAAATATTTGGCATTTGGAATACTCTTGTCCTTTGACCACTGGGCCTGGTTTTCAATTAGGCCTGATTTTAAGACTGAATAACCAGGCTATTGCTCGGGGTTGCTGGGGCACAAGAGGCAGCACAAGGCTAAATTCAGCAAGAGTGCAAATCAGGGCATTTATAGGAATTAGAGCTCACACCTCGATGTCACTCCAGACCCCTAACCCAGCAGTGGCTTCGTTCCCTACTCCTTGCCTCCTGTGGAGCTGTTGGCACCTGGGGAGAAGCTGGTAGAGATTATTTCCATTCACATTTCAATATCTACTCCAACGAGCTGCCTTCACCCCCTGTCAGCAGGGCGAGCACAGAACACCCAGAGAGCAGGTTGCTCTCTCCTGGGGAGAATTCAGCACATTATATACGGGAGGGAGGATGTGGAAATCTCCACTCATGGTGCTGCTGGGAAATCCACGGACTTCTTTTAAGTGACAGCACTAAATACTGGCCTAGATTTATCCCTCCTCACTTTATACACTTCCTGAAGCCTTTAAGTGGAAGGTCCGTGAGGCAAAGCCTGGGGTAAGCCTCCTAGATCCCCACTCTAATCAGTAAAGAGCCAATGGCCCTCCTGAAAGTAATTAAGATCTTAGGCAGACTAAGACAATGTTTCTGTAACTGATGATGTCACTGAGACGCTGCCAAAGCCCTCACTGAAATCTCAATACACAAATCTGCTGCTGCTCTTCTGTCCACAAAACCGAGCGCTGCCCTGCACAAGGAAGTTGGATGGCTTTGATGAGATTTTTGGCGTTTTAAAAAGATTGCTGGAGTACTTGTTCGTATACTTTTTCAGAAACTGATGTTAACTTGGTGGCTTTCTAGCTCCCCAACTCCTCCTCTTTCTTCTTTTTTAGGAACACTCACTGTGCTGGTCTTTTCACAGGCTTCTGATTCTCTCCTTTGCAAGTTAACCCCACTTGCAGGACTGAAATATCTTTTCTTCTTCTTCTTCTTTTTTTTTTTTCCAAGTATTCTAAAATTAAATTCACAATTCCAACCCATTTGAAAACATCTAAATCATCCAGGTTGGCCCTAACCCATTTTCCCACACCTAGGTTGGGACCTTACTGCTTTATAACTAGTCCTAATTACAGAAATCATCTAATTAGTGTTGAACCTCAAATGAAGAAAAGACATTAAACAATTATCGGCAGTGCTGATGTGTTGATAGCTCCCTTTCCCAGCTGTAGAGCAAAGCCTCCTGTAACACTGATACAGAGCTGGATCTCCTCGCTGCCAATGGCTCTTAAATGCTGGATCTTTATTTAGTTCTTTGGCCTTTCTGATTCTGCCTCTGCCCCTGCTCCACTTCTGTTCTCGTTCTGGGAGCGTGACCTAGTTTCTCCCTATTGCATATTTCTTTCTTTCTTTTGAGGTCAGCGATGAGCTCATGATTAAACCTCTCTGGTCACCTGCAATAGTTTCTGAATGGGATATCTTGAACTTGGGGCTTTCAGGCTCCCTAAGGCACTGCCAGTTCCCCTTATCCAACTTTTCCCTTAGCTCACCCTCTCAGGAGATATTTTTTCCCCAATTCTTAACAGTATGTTCCAGTTATCCTTTGTTGCTAAAACCTATTTTTTTTTTAAAGTTTTGCTGTGGTTTTTCACCATATAAATACACCTCTTTTGCCTTTACTGTCTCTATAAATGGCATACAATCAATAAAGATTTATTGACATGTAATACATGCTTAACAAGATGCAGCAGGGAGACGTGAAGGAACAGTGGTAAGGAGCAGTAAGAGGTGATTCTGTGAACACCTGAGCACTTCAGCTCACCAATAAATGATATTGTAAAAAGGCACTGTTTGCCAGAGCCATTTGTTAGGCACACACAGAGAACAGCTTCAAACTGGCAGCGTGCAGCGCTCTGGCCAGAAGGGAAATAAGTCGTAGCCCTAGCTCAGGCAGTGTCATTCTGAACACTGCTATGGGAAGAAAATGTGCAAGAACAGAGAGGGGAAACAAACCCCACTGAAGTAATTGATGCAATTAATCAATTTACCAATGTTATTCTTGCTGAGCCTCTGAAAAACTGGAGGTGAAATGAATTTTAACAATGCACACAGCATATATTTAAATCATGGGATTACAGAATGGTTTGGGTTGGAAGGGAACTTAGAGCTCCTCTCATTCCACCCCCTGGCATGGGCAGGGACACCTTCCACTGTCCCAGGCTGCTCTAAGCCCTGTCCAGCCTGGCCTGGGACACTTCCAGGGATCCAGGGGCAGCCACAGCTGCTCTGGGCACCCTGTGCCAGGGTCTCCCCACCCTCCCAGGGAAGGATTTCATCCCCATATCTAACCTCAATTTCTGCTCTCTCAGTTTGAACCTATCACTCCTCGTCCTGTCACTGCAGCTCCTGACATGGAGCCACTCTTTGGTTTCCCTGCAGCCCCTTCAGATACTAAAAGGAAATCTGCCCACATTTAGGGCACACTGGATACACAGATCCACAGAGACCAGAAAGGCCAAGAGTAGGAATAAAAGGAATCTGTATATTCTCACACCAAGAATTAAAAAGAGGGCGTGATCCTTCTCAAACTATTCTGCGTCAATCCAGAACTGAAACATGAGGAGCCACACTACTGTTTGAAGACTTATTCAACTTGCCCTCCTCAGATGCAAATAATCTCACTGGCTGTAGTGGAACCAGCAATCCCCTGTGTTGCCTGGAACTGCCACAAGGCTGTAAAGAAAGAAAAGAAAAGCTGGGTAAATTCCAGCTTTTTTTAACGAGACTCCTGTGGTCCGAAGGTGGCCCCTCAGCCCCGCTGATTTTCTTTGCAGCCACCCCTGCATTCCCCTCACTGGTGCTGCAGCAGTTTTCCTCGCCAAGAGAGCAACATCTCGTCTCTAATTAAAAATCAGTAAGATATTCTGCTCAGCTCACTTATTTACTGTGATTTTATGCCCTAGACATGAGTAAAGCTCCTGTTTTCCAGGTCTCAGAATCAAAAGATGGCAACAGCCCTTTCTTCCTCCACCTCCTACTCCTCGCTCTGACCCTCACAGCTTTCACAAGTGGGTTGATTGCCGTGTAATTTTAACTTCACAAATTAAAAACCACCTTCAACAGCTCTTTTCATTATTTCCCTGCTTTCTAAAAGAGCACCTTCACACTTTATTCCTCATCTTCACCTCCTGCCAGGTTGCTCAAGTCCTCTTTTTCCTCAGGGACAGGGGTAGCCAGTGCTCAGTCCCAGGTTTGGTGGAGCTCTGAACGAGGATCCAGCTTCACAATTTAGGTGACCTGTGCACCACCAAACTGAAAGATTTACCAACTTCCTACAACCTCCTTCGATAGCTTCATCCTTCAGAGGGATCACAGAAGCAGCAAGAGCAACTGCTTTTTCTCACTTATTCTGTGATTAGGCATAGATGCCAAATCCTAGACAAACAAATGAGTTATTTGGATAGAGAAAAATCGAGAGCCACTCGAATTGGCTGAATTACAGCTGTTGTCAATGAAGCATCGAAAAAGTGCATCTGGGGCTATATACAAAAGTCTCTGCACTTTACAGTCACTGAACGTCCTTTAGCCTCCCCAAAGAGGTCAAGATGAGATCGACAAATAAACGCCAGTCCAGCAAATGAGCGTATTTACTTTTTCCCAATGTGTTTTTTTTTAAGTGCTGGATCAGCCTTGTAAACTCTCTCATGCTGAGTGCACTTATTTATGCAAAGTTTGATTGGTCTCAGCCTCCCAGAGACACCTGAAGGGGATGCTGAGATAAGCCAGCCTTGGCGTTCTGCTGCATCCCTTACAGCAAAGCACGGAGCAAAATGAAGCATTAATTCTGAAACCTACAGGAGAATGAAGCAGGATAGATTCACTTGTCAGTAATGTCCATACTGATTAATATAAATGCACACGGCAGCCAATATCAGAGTGCGCTATGTGGATTTATTTACATAATTATTTGAGAATTCACCCTCCCCTCCTTGACTTTGATGCTTGGTACGTATTTATTTACACAACACTGCACTGCCAAACAAGCCAAATGTTTCCCAGAAAGACATCAGAAGAATTACAATTGTTTGAGCAGTGGTTATTTCAGGATGATAAAAAACAAACTCAACTCAAATCCATTTAGCAACTGAAGTGCTTTCCCCAGATGACAAACAATGCTGCTGCTGTCCTTGCTTGGTCACTGACCTTGAGTGGCTCTGAAGGCACCAAGGCAGCTGAGGAAGGAGCTGTTGTAGGTGCAGCTCAGGCAGAAAAAACCGTGGTGTTCAGCAAGGTGGGGACCAAGCCCCAGTGCTCACAGGTGATTTGGACAGGGGAGAAATTTTGAGGTGCTCCATCATATGACAGGGAATAGAGAGATGAGAGTTGAGCGGTTTGTATGAACCTGTGTCTTCACCACAGGTGACCTGCAGATCCCCTGCACCCAGCCAGGTGGTTTAGAGCCTAATTTCCATCAGTTTCCAGATAGACAGTGGCAGAAATAGATACAAACAGAGATAATATCTCACCAGCTACCAATGGACTCCCATTACACCAACAGACATCACTGCTTATCTCTGGTTCTTGACACCTTATCAAATTAGACCACAGGAATCACCTGCTGATAAGGGGACATGGTGTATAATGCCCTTTCTGCACCCTCATCACTGACAGGATGGAAGAAACCCACTCTGATGGTCACAGCCCCACTCTCACAGCACACATCAAGCCTAAAGCCACCTTTGCCCAACAAAAATCCAAGGAGTGCAGCTCGCAGGGCTCAGTCCTGAGCAGCGTGAACACAATCCTGGTGCATTCCTGTCCTGACACTGAGAGGTGCACTCAGCCAGCATTCACTTGATATTCCATTATTTTTATAGTATGTCTCATTAGTTTGCTGAAATTAGAAAAAAAAACCCAACAAAAACCCCCAAAAAACAACATCAAATCTCAGAAGTCAAATCAAATATAGGGAAAAAAGTTAACTAAGCTTTACAGAACTTCCCAAGGTATCAGTTGGAGTTTTTGGCAGGGGAGACTCTGGTTTTACATTCATCTGGACACAACATGTGTTGTTTTTTTTTTTTTTCCAGATCCTAAAAGATCGCTAGAGTTACTCAGCACACAAACAATGCCTGTTGTTTTGGAGCTGATTTCTCAACCTATTATGTGTATTCCTGTTTACAAACAGTGGCTGCAGCATGACAAAAATCTGCAGGCAACTTCACTGCACCCACTTAACTCTTCTGCCTGCATGTGGGGCAAGCCTCAAGTAATTTTCCATGGACACACTGAGCAACAGGATCCCAGGATGGGGAAGGTTGGAGGGGACCATGGTGGGTCCAAGCTCCCCACTCAGGCAGGGTCATCCCAGAGCTCAGGGCACAGGATGGCATCCAGACTGTTCTGGAATATCTCCAGTGAGGGACACTCCACACCCTGTCTGGGCTGCCTGTTCAAGGCTCGGGCACTGCACAGGGAAGAAGTTCTGCCTCTTGTTCAGGTGGAACTTTCTGGGCATCAATTCTTGCCCATTGCCTCTTCTCCTACTGAGCAGAGCCTGGTCCAGCCTCTAACACCCTCAAAGAACCAGAAACTGAACCCAGAAGCCTCAAATGGTGGAAGGAGCCATGAGGAGTAGGGGAGGTAACATTGCAAAGCTTTTAATAATTATAACAATTATAATTACATGAGATGGTGGCATATGCTTTAAACACATCAGACAATTTATATTATGGAGCATATGTGGGCTCCTGGGGGGGAAAGGCAACCATGACTTCAAGACATCCAACCTACGGCTGGAGACATCAGGAGACAGGGAACAAAGCTGTGTCCATTTACTGGAAGTTTTGGGTTGTTCGGGATTGTGGACCCAGAGTTTCATCCTCAGCTCAAATGAGAACAGAAGTGCTCAAAAGCCGAGTGTGAAAAATCAGCCAGAATCATGAAGTTTTGCCTGGCTCAGGAGAGGGATCAGATTCATGTAAAATTATAGTTCAAATTGGTTTCCACCCAAGATCATAAATCCACCTAGGTTTGCCAATAGGATTCTGACTGTCAGCAAATCTTTTCTTTTGGCAATGCTGGATAATTTCAAGAGCTTCAGAGGAAAACTCTGAGGGCTTGCCTGAGCCATCGGTCTTTGGGGGAGAAAAGGGTGTGAGGGCCAAGGACACCCCTGAGGACAAAGACCCCAATAACCTCCCCACACTGGGAATACAGGGTCAGGGACAGGGTCTCTGGGGTATCCGAGCTCCTGGGCAGCTGCCAGACAGGACATCTCAGGACCAAAGCCCTCTGACATTTACCCTGAGCTTCTCTTATCTCTGCTTCACCACGGGCACCTCCCCTTAGCAGGCTGTACGGGTAAATCAGCACCTGACTCTCAGGGGAATTAGAAATCCCCATTTTTGACCTCTCTGAGGTCCTATGGATATAAAGGATAGAATTATTTAGGTTGAAAAAGACCTCCAAGATCATCAGGTCCAATGGTGAACCCAGTACTGCTGTAATCATCACTATTCATCGCCAAGGGCCACATCCACACAGCTTTTGGACCCTTCCTGGGACAGAAACTCCTCTGCTGCCCTGAGCAACCTGTTCTAGTGCCATTCAGGGAAGTGGTGGAGTAAAATCCCATTCCTTAAATCCCACCAAGACACTTTCATCCTCAGAAAAATACATCCAGTACCACCATTCCAACACAGACCTGGTGCATCTGGCCATTGACACAGGCCAGCCCTCAGCAAGGGGAACACACATTGGGCCAATGGGGAGAAACTGGGGTTTTGAAATGAAGGGATGATTAAACAAAATTTAAAAAAAAAAAATCACTTCTCAGAGCTGCAGGGATTTACTATTTTGCTTGTAGCTTTGGAGGCTCAGGGAAGAAGCATTCACAGTAGTATTCTCTCCTGATAAGTGCAAAGGGCCCTCTCATATTTCTCCTTCTTTCTACAGTTGAATACACGGGGGCTGAGGCTGTGACCATGACCTCAGCTGTCTTACAATGCTCCCCCCTCCCCGGGGAAGCCCCACACTTATCCTTTAACCAGGAATTAAGTCTGCACGCAGCTCTGTGCACTGAGGAAAATCCCAGCACACATTTCTCCTCTTCCACCCAATGCAAAACGAGGATTGATTTTGCTCCAAGCAAGGAGGAGCATTTGGAATATAATGAAGCTGGAAAGGGTGGAGTGGGAGTACAAAGAGATGAGTCCAAGCTCAGCATGACAAATGGTACACAGGACCACTCGGTTTTATTATACACTATCAAATATCCCTAACTTAAACAGCAGAGCTAATAAGCATGCCAATGTATATATTTACATTGCCTGAAATGTGCACAACCCTGTACAAAAATTAGAGTGCAACAGTTATGATCAAGCCATTAGAGAAAACAAAATCAATCCAAAGCATAGACCAGCCTTGCTAACGAGCTCCCTGCTTTGCTACCTCCCTTTTCCTCAGAAACTTTGCAGCAGAGTGAAGCTTTTCTGACCTCAGAATGAAGGAACTTGCACAGGAAAGCTGAAGAACTAATTGTAATGGAACTTCATCGAGCTAAAATGCAAATAAAACAGCAGTGCTGGAAACAGTGCATGAACCAGCATCAGGGGCAAGAGGGAAGTTAATTCTCTTGGCAATTCTGTGGACAAGACATTGTGGAGTATTTTGGGCAGAGGAATGTCCTACCTGCCTCCTCTCTGTAAGCCAGAGTGATTTCTCTCTTGCTCTTAGCTCTGGACAGAAAAGGGTTTCAGCATTTTGGAGATTATCCTATCCTCATGCCCAAAAAAGTTGAAATTGCAGAAAGTTTCTATGGAGCAAAAAGCTGATGAGGAAAGGGAGAAAATGCAGTTTGGCTAAAGTAGAATGCTCTCCTTTTAAAGTTTAAAGATATCCTGTTTTGCTTTAGATCACTTTTACTTCATGTCTCTTTCTCTATATTTAGCTTAATTTCAGCTATTATATAATTTAGAATTCTTTGTTGTTGGATAAAAGAATATCTATAAAAAACCCCAGAGCCCTTCTCATGAGAAATTTGGAAAAATCCAGATTATTCCTGCCCATGAAGATATTAATATTTTTACTGAAAATTTTCCAAACCAGTCCTGCCTCTCTAGGCAGAGGGAGAGCTCTTCATTAGCTCAGTTTTGCAGCCCACATGGCCTTTCAGTTCTTCAAGCTTTTATTTGCAGTAAGTTATTTAAACAGGGCAAACCTGTCAATAAAACCTTCTCCAAAGGGGTTGAGGGGCCTGGATGTTTTCCAGGTTCACCTACAGCTCTGGAGAACTTGGGGAAGTGCAGACAACCAGGACTTCCCTGGACAATGCTTTGGAGAGTGAGCCGTGTGAGGAGCAGCTGAGGGAGCTGGAAAGGGGCTGAGCCTGGAGAAAAGGGGGATCAGGGGGGACCTTGTGGCTCTGCACAACTCCCTGACAGGAGGGGACAGCCGGGGGTTCGGGCTCTCCTCCCAGGGAACAGGGACAGGAGAAGAGGGAACGGCCTCAGGCTGGGCCAGGGGAGGCTCAGGGTGGACAGCAGCAGGAATTTCCCCATGGAAAGGCTGCTCAGGCCTTGGAAGGGGCTGGATTCCCCATCCCAGGATGTGTCCAAGGAATGACTGGATAAGGCACTGAGTGCCATCACAGAATATCCTGATCTGGAAGGGACCCACAAGTGTGGGAGATGGCCAAGCTGGAGCAACTATAAAACTAAGGCCATGGGAAACTGCTTTCTAGTTGTGGCAAGTAGTAAAGGCTCATGGGAGTCTGCATGTTAATGAAGTTGTTCCATATAAGGCTGTGTTTTTATGATTGGTCAGTTATGTTGTACAAATATGGTTCTGTTCCCAGTTGGAGTTTCTGACCGGACCCTTACCCTCAGACCTACCCTACAGATTGTCGTGTTTTCCTCAGTTCTGGGTCTTTGGTTGGTTACCCCCACAGAGTACACCTGCGTGTCGCCCTCATCTTTTTCAGCCGTCTGATGTTTGCATTTTTGTAATGGAATTTCTCACAGACTTTCAGGTAAACAAAGTGATGTTTACATTCCGCTATGGAGGAGGGACAATTGATGGACTTCTAGTTTGACCCGTGTGGTTGGAGAGGTGGCAACCTCACCCTCCAATCCATAGTCATTGTCAAAAATCTATATAAGCTCATGTAAAAAAATAAACTGCCCTCTTTTTTGACCTGACTACTGACTGCGTGCGTGTCCTTAATTTCATGTCCTCTAGTGACACCTGGGTACTGTGCATGGTTTTGGGGCAGTGTCCCTTTTTTTTTAATCCATTATTAAAGTGTTCTTTTTCTAGTGCCAACCAGCATTCCTGCTCCTAATTATTTTCTTGCCACCCTCTGCTGTGGGCCTGATATTCTAGGTCTGAGATATTTTAGCCTGCTAGCAGCTACTAACTTTTTCCCAAGGAAAAAATTTTTAAGAAAGCTTCTTCTCAAAACAATCTTGGCAAACAACTCTCCTTTCTCAAAACAATCTTTCCCCAGGGGGTGTTTTGCTGTTTCTCTGGTTTAACCCATGGGATCAGAGAGGTGTCGTTCCTATTCACCAACCATGTTCAGTCTGTATGGGAACACCTTATAAAAGGCAGTAAGAATTAGACAATAAAGCCTTTTTTTCTATGCTCTTTGCCTTCTGAAATATTTAGAGTCTCCCATTTTTCTTTCGTGTCCTACAACGACACTCTGCCCTGAAGTCAGGGCACCTAAAGGTTTGTTGCAGACATCCTCAACTGCGACACTCAAGGATCATCAAAGCCCAGCTCCCGGCCCTACAGAACAGCCCCAACAATCCCACCCTGTTCCTGAGGGCACTGTGCAAACACTTCCTGAGCTCTTCCAGACCTGGTGCTGTGGTACCTTGGTTTGCTTCCAAAGGTGGGGATTGGCCAAAGGCTGGACTCCATCTTGGAGGTCTTTTCCAAGCTGGAGGAGTCTGTGATTCTGATCTCTCCTGTTTCTGCCATGGGAGGCTGACAACCAGCCTTGCTCTAGGATATTGCCAGGCTGTCTCCTGACAGGAGGACGCTGCAGCCTCCACACAAGAGTCCACTCAGTGCCTGTCACAACAGCCCAGGGGACAGCAACATGCAAGGGGCAAAGGGAGAGCAATGAGCAATTTAAAAGGTAACTGTCTCTTAGGCCAGCCCAAAAAAACTCCTCTGGACTCAGAAGATGGTTCAAGTGCAGGAGCAAGTGCTTGACAAGGAAGCTGGAGACAGGTCCCTGCCTGCTCACACCTTGAGCTGAAGATATCCTAGAGGGACTCTTGGCAGACAGAAATGGGCATTCAGTAATTTCCATCTCCTGAGGATCCACTTCTCTGCTATCATGTCAGCTGGGATATATAAAAATATAATGTAAATAATGCATTTCCATGGTGTTTTTATCTGCAAGGACCCCCATAGAACTTATTCAGCATTTTTCCACCAAAACTCAGTTGCCACAAAGGCCAGGTGCAGCAGCTCCTCAGGTACAACATGATGGGTCAAGTTCATCATCTCCACTGGAAACTGCACCAGGGAAGCATGGCACAAGCACAGTTTGTACCTTCTGGAACTCAGCAGGTACCCTGGGACTACATCTTTGACATTTGGAAAGACCTCTCTGCAACCTGGAGGTCAAATTTTGATTTTTACAGATTTCCAAGGTAAATCCTACCACCAGACCTGTTGATGGAGCATCAAACCATGAAAGAAAATTGTTTTGCTGCTCAGTAACTCGTGCTCCCCTCATCCCATCCATAGCTCATGCTGCAAACATCTCCTGTCCCAGTCCTGCACTGGCCGTGGTTCAGGCTCATGTGCAAGCTAGGCAAAACAAAACACATTTTCTCCTGGCTCCAGCCATATGCCAGCAGATGTTTGAGCTGAGATTTTCAAGATGCATATGGACTTTTGGGTACGTAATCCCTCATGTTCCAAATCCCTTGCTTCCTAAAGCAAGCCTTTGAGCCCTGGAATCACACAGTGTCCAGAGAGAGGCATCCAATGCATTTTAAGGACAAGGTGTTTTTATCTGAAGCACTAAATCATCTTTTCTCAGCAGTAAATTACTGAAACTGTTATTGAGCAGTTCCTGAAATGAAACAGAGTTCTGACCTCCACAACGTCTCCAGCAAATGTGAATTCAGGCCAACGAGGTCGACCAGGAATCACTTGCACCCTTTGCGTTCTCCCAGCTCATCAGGAAACCCTGCTAAAAGAACCCTACAACAAGCTAGTAACTGATACAGGAATTCAGGGGGAAAAGGAATATCAGGTAATTTCATCTGACCATTATCCTCAAGGAGTGCAACTCCCAGAACAGGGCCTTGGCTGCCTGAAATCAGAGGTGCAGTGAGAGGGGCTGCAGGGCTCTCAGACCCCTCAGCAGTATTTTCTATCAGTCACTTAAAAAAAGCTTCCACTGGTTAATTTTCTTTGACTTCCTGAGTAATTTCCATCTATTACCCAAATGGATCTAACTTGCTATCATTCTTATTTTTGATGTATCAACATAAAACCATAATCTCAAAATCAAGCAGCGTTTGCTGTAACAATGAACAGCAGAAATAAAACGAGATGATGATCTATACCTGACTATAAGTGCTCCTATAGAAAAGTTTAAGGCCTATGTTTCTACAGACTGAAAAACATTCACTGTCTGCAAGACCAGTTGGGATTCTGTTTTCAGGAGATTCATAGACCTAAACAACACTGGGCAAAGTTTGACTCACATTTTTTGGGCATTTCTCTTGGATTTTTCATGGCATTAAAGGTGAGAAGTAAATTAGCCACTAAGCCATCCATTCTGAGCAGATGTCATTTATCTCTTCCACCAGATCTTGGCCTCAAAGAATTTCTTGAGAGCTGGGTTAAGGCAGACAGAAAATGTCCTGATATAACCTTAGTGCAGAAATAATTTAGATAACTGCAGCAGGAGTAGCTTGGAAATTCAACTTTTGCACAACCTTCTGAAAGTCTGGCATTGCAAGGACCTTCCTGCGAGATATAGGGTTGAGATATTTCAAATATGGTTTCCTAAATGATGTTTTCACGCCAATCTGAGCCCTCCTGGTGATACATCTAACTCAAAAGAAGTGGCACTAATAGCCCACACTTTGATCCAGCTTAGCCCTTATTATGGCTTTTCGTCTATAAAGTATTTATAGAGTTAAGTTCTAATAAATGTTTAATTACTGCTTAAAATTAAGCTAAACCAGCTATTTAACAGCTCTCAGCTGCTATTAATATTCATACCAGAGCTCTGTGATTAATGCATACAGGGTTTTTATGACCTTTAATTCAAATTCTGAATCACTGTTTGATTTGGCCATTGTTAACATACTTTTTGTTGGCTACTCACAGCTTGTTTTACAGTTTTGAAAGCATTTGAGAAACACTGTTTCTCTGTGCAAAACAACTCTACTTAATTAGACCTCTTTTAAGTAGTCTGCTTAAAATTTGAAGTGTCTGAAAGGCAACAAGGGACAATGACTGTTATTGCACAACATTTCTTTCAGCCCAGTCCTAGAAATCAATCTGATCAGGATTTTCACGATGCTAAGAGCTGTATAAATACATAATAAATGGAAGCCCACCTTGCAAGGAACATATCTTCTGAAAAGAACACAAATACAGAATATCTGCTGAGACAGCTCTGCCTTGGGCTGGGCTTGGCAGAGGCCAGGGACTGGTATTAAATGTGACTCCAAGCAGAACTGGTTGTGTTAGAACACAGGCTGGTTTATAAATATGCTAATACCTTAAATTGTGTTGCTATCAGAGCAGGGACTGGACAGTTTACAGGAGATAAATGGAACAAACTGCCTTTTTTTGTGAAAGGAGAATGGCTGAGACATCACAGCCCAACCCCAGACTGCATTTAGGAGTGAGGACGGACAAAGAATACACTGGGCTAAGCCAGCACAGCATCTGCATGATCAATATATTGAGTGTTACATACTTCACGTACAAATGCATGTATAAATCTTTAATTGTGCATAAATGCTGGTTTCTTATAGATGCCTCTTTGGTCACAAGGCCTCTAAGGCCTCTCTTCAAGGATCCACCAATTTGTTAATCAAAATAGGATTCCTGCTCTCCCAGGGTCTGTTCCTGAGGAGAAGGGATCTTCTCTGACAGTCTGTGCCATAGGACACCCATGGGAGTGACTTCACAACGAGCACTCGAAGAAAAAAACCCTGTAAAAAGGTGTGTTTGGGGTGACCTCATTGTGGCCTTCCAGAACAGGAATGGAGCCTAAAGAAAAATGGACAAGGGCTGTTTACAAGGACCTGGAGTGACAAAGAATGGCCTCACATTGACAGAGGGCAGGGCTGGATGGGAGATTGGGCAGGAATTGTTCCCTGGCAGGGTGGGCAGGCCCTGGCACAGGGTGCCCAGAGCAGCTGTGGCTGCCCCTGGATCCCTGGCAGTGTCCAAGGCCAGGCTGGACATTGGGGTTGGAGCAGCCTGGGACAGTGGGAGGTGTCCCTGCCCATGGCAGAGCCTTGGAATGAGCTGAGCTTTAAAATCCCTTCTCACCCAAACCAATCTGTGAGGTTCTGTGACTTTTGGAGGTTTGATCTTTGCCTCTCTATACCACATTACAACCTGCAAGTTATGTAAGGAAATAAATAAGTAATCCTTTCCAGATTTTTTTTTTCCCAGAGAGAATGCAGATGTCAATATCTATACAAAAAATAAGTTACTGAAACACAAAGCAGTGCACTTGTAGGAACAGCGTAGGAGGAACTGTGAGAAACTATGTCACCACATTGCTCTCTGGTTTTGGGCAGTTCCAAGTTCCCCTCCCAATTTTTGTTTCAATTCTAAGCATTTTAAGACACTCGACATTAGATGAAAACAATACTCAGCATACCAAAGGCCAGATTCCCATCTGGGACTCAATGATACTGTAATAATCATCTCAATACTGAACGATATTATAACACAGAAACCCAGCACGACGGATCTTTTCCCATCCCTGGAGGTGCCCAGGCTCACAGATAAGAGAAACGTGGGAATTCAACTCTTCAAACTTCGTGCGTCTCATTAAAGAAGTAATTTATAGTCTCTCATTAGAGAAAGTGATTTTGTTTTAAATTGTTGTGCATGAGAAAAAGCCAACTATGAGCAAGGGAATTACTGAAGGTTATGCTTGCTCCTTTATCCACCAGCTCCGAGTGGGATTAAATTGCCTTGATACAGATTCAAATTTAATTTCAGAAGAATGCAGCATATTTCTCTGCGCAATACCAATCTGAAAAAAATAAATTATAATAAGCAAAAACGATATAAAAATATGATATCAGATATGACTTGTCTCCACTTCAGCTGAATGACTTTATTGTTGGTCAAAAAAAGAAGTTGAGTTATTTCTCTGTCCACTGAACTTCTGACTCTGATACATTTCAAACTCTGATGCAAAGGGATGGAGCTCTGGATGAGTCCATCTGCCTCCCTTCCTGGAAAATGCTGAGGTTTTGATGAGGACTATAATGACAACAAGTTTGCTGGTGCTATTTATTCCATCATCAAGTCAAATTTTCCCTCCACAGCCATAAATCTGAGCAGATTCCGTGAAAAGGCTTGACTAGTTTAGCAAATGATTGGCACTTTTCACCACCACCAGAAATGATTTAAGGAAGAAAAATGTATTGCCACAGTAATTATACTATTTGTGTGCTACCGTTGGAGAGATTAATAATACTTCTTCATGTTTAGAAGTATTCATATTATTCCTTCCCAGCATTTATTCAGACTTGGATTTAATTCATGATACAGTTCAACAGCCTCAAAGAACTGCAACTAAAACAATTTACATTTGGAATTGCCATGTTTGAAGTATCTGCAGTGTGTCCTTGGTCTTGCTTCCTCAAGTTAAAGATGACACTGGAAATTGATTTTAGTGCTTTTTAGTTCACTTAAGGACAGGATTTATTCCTGAACCCTGATTATTCCTGCCTCAAACACCAGGTTTGCTGGTGCAAACCGGCTTGTGTGCTCCAGGAGCCACCTGAGTGAAACTTGCCTATCCCACAGAAAATGCAATTGCATCCCTTGCTCCCTGCTAAAGGGTATAAGTTTAAGCCAAGTAATTCATGGTTTTAGTTTCTCCTTCACAGTTATGGCCTCAAGCTTTTGGACAGAGTTTCAATTTCTACTAACAGCTCAAATTGTGTCCATCACAAGTGTGGCTGTTGCAGAAAGAGAATTGCTGTGGAATTCAGTAAATTGGGATTAATTTCTTTTGCCTAAGAGAAGCAATATTTCCAATGTCTGTAAAACATTTTTCCCACCCCCACAAACCATGTGCCATGGAAAATCTCAGTCAGTCATAACAGCTAAAGTCACCTGCTAAACCAGAATGCAATGATACAGATTTTGATCCCAAATCCCACTACTCACAAGCAACATTTGCACATATCCGATGGCTTTTCCATTTGATTCTCACCTCAGCAGTGGCTTTGCTCATACAGGATAAATAGCAAGGCTCTAAAACAGATAAAAACTAAAAATACATTGATGTTTCAGGTTTCAAACCCCTCTCTGCTGCAAGGTTGTACATAGATTCTGTCCTGCTTGTCTGCGCTCTATAACAGATTGCTGTTTATTTTTCAACAAACACGCAGCAGTCTCACAGAAGAGATAATAAGATTTTTAGTTTCCAATACACTCAGGTTATTGCAGAGTGAGGTTTGCATCGTACCAGAGATGGCTGAAGTGATTTCTCAGATTAAATTTCTCAGTTTTCTTATGGCTGCTGGTGCTGGGTTGGACTTGATGATCTTAAAGATCTTTTCCAAGCTTAATGATTCTGTGATTCCAAATGCTTTTCCAAACACATACATTTTATTTTGTGGAAAATTGTTGGCGCTGTTAAATGCTTTCATTGGGAAGAAGAATTGCAGCTTCAACTCCTTGAAATCAAGGCTCAAATCTTTGTAAAGGTTTCACTCTGCTCATTTTGGACAGGTTAGCTTTGAACTGCTTGGACTCCTCCTTGGGTTTTGTGGCAAGTGTGACAGAAGATCCACACACAGGCTGTGGCCGCTACTGGGAGAGGCTGAAGGATCTGCAGAAGTGAGAAAAACTGATCTCTAAGAACAGGTGTGAACATGCACGTATGTGTAGAAAAGACAAGGCTCATATCTCACCCACCTCTGGAGTGCTCTGGTGGGTCAAGACACTGATGGTTGTGGCTTTACAGAGACAGAACCATAGAATGGTCTGGGCTAGAAGGGTTCTTAAAGATCAACCAGGCCCAACCTCATCCCCCATTGTCCCAGGCTGCTCCAAGTCTCAGTGTCCAGCCTGGCCTTGGACACTTCCAGGGATCCAGGGGCAGCCACAGCTTCTCTGGGCACCCTGTGCCAGGACCTCCCCACCCTCTCAGGAAAGGATTTGTTCCTGATATCCAACCTAAATATCCCCTCTGGCAGCACAAAGCCATTCCTCCTTGTCCTGTCACTTCAGTTTCTTGCAAATAGTTTCTTCTCCCTGCCTTTCCTGCAGACTCTCGTCAGGCACTGGAAGGCCACAGTTGGATCACTCCAAAGCCCTCTCTTCTCCAAGGTGAACAATCCCAATTCTCCCAGCCTTTCCTCATAGCAGAGGGTGCTCCATCCCTCTGATCACCTTTGTGTCCCACCCTGAAGTCACTGGGTGGTGGGCAGGAGCCTCACAGATGACCAACGCATACATTAAAAAGCAATAATGTTCTCGTCTCCCTGCCAGAATGGGCAGGAGCCTCAGAGTAGCACGCCCTAGAACAGAGTTTGAGATCCCAAACAAACTGTGCAGCTCTCAGCACACAGCTCAGCACTAGAAATCTAAGTTTTGGTGCATTTTACTAAAGCATGAGAAGAAAAAGCTGCTGTCAGAATTGCTGCTCTGGTCACAAAGCCCCCAGGGCACAGGAGGAACAGGGTGGCAGGAGCCAAGAGCTCTTGCACATCTCTGGATAAGCAGCACACCCAGCCTTGCAGCTCCCTGCCCTTCCACAGGGCAATTGCTGGGGAAATCAGGGCACAGCTCATGAGGGAAACAGGAATATTTTAACTCATAACATCCTGCAGTGCTGTGAAACCAGCCTGTGTTTAACCAGTCCGGGTTTAACCAGCCCGGGTTTAACTAGCCCAGGCACGGCTGCCTGGCCATCACTGTCCCGACCTCGGGGACACTTCAGTCCCTGGGCCACCACTGGCGTGTGAGCAAGGTGCAGTTCAGGCACCAGGGAGGGAAAAACCCCAAAGAGCAAAGGGAATCAGCCTGACAGGATACAGAAAGTCTGTCTGGCTCTTTCCAACAAACCAGGGAACTGCCTTCCAAAGCTTTGCCTCATGCACAGAGCCTCAGAAAATGATGGGATTGGGATTAGCAGTCCCCAGAAGGTGGCTGGCAGCTCACAGGCAAGGCTGCAACTTCCCTCAGCTCCGCACTCTCGGCTCAGGGAGAATTCTTTGTGCACAGAACACTCAAAAGGAATAAACCCTCCCGGTGCTCAGAACAGGACTTTTCTCCCTTCTTGCTGCTTTGTGCTCTCTTCCTCCTTTTCATACTTTCAGAAACAGAGAATATGTATTTTTAATAATACAGATCTGTAAAGAACTGAGTATGCAACATTTCCTTTTCCCCCAGGAACGCCGCAGCCGCCGCACTAACCCCGCCAGAGAGGAGAGCGCTTCGGAAATCCATCTGCCAGGAAAGGCAAATCAGAATTACATTGACCATAAACGCCGCAATTACGCCTTGGGGCTGAGCATTAGTGCTCACCTGAACAGTCTGTGCACGGCAGGGATGGCGTGACTGCAGAAAATCCTCCACCCTTTGCAGCGAGCTGGGCCACGGAGCCATGAATGTTTCATCTCCCCGCGGCCCCGCAGAGGAGGAACCGCGGGAGCTGCTGCGGGCTGGAGTCGCAGTTAACGAGTATCGCCTTCAAACCCTTCTGCTGCCCCAAAGGGCCTGCAGGGAACCAGAGAGAGCCCCAAAACAGGGGGAAACGTGCTGGGGCTGAGCCCCTAAGCTTAGGAGATGGCTGCGCCGTGTGGAGAGGGATGCCAAAGAATTAAGCTTCGTCTTACGAGTCTAAGGCTTGACCTGAAGCTTGTTAAGGTCAGTGGAAAACCTTCCACTGATGTCTCCGAGTTTTGGTCCAGGTACACGAGGCACTAAATCTCAAGTACCGTCACTATCATTTATTTTTGCCAATGCAATTTCATGTGTTTAATTCAAGTTGTAGTTGTTGGGTTCTCGTGACCTTCCTGAGCTAAAATCCCAAGTTGTTTAGGTAGGAGAAATGGCTTCCAGATTTTCAAAGACAGCCTGGTTGTAGGGAAAACAAAGAGCTGAAGCTTTTACCCAGGATAAAAACAAGAAAACTAAGGGGAAAAATAGATGCTAATCCTAAAAATCTCTCTTCTGTGACAAAGAAAACAGAAAAAAACCCAAACCAACAAACCCAAAGAAAATAAACCAATTCTTTTCTCTGGTATTTGGCTAAGGAATTGGTTTCAAAGGTTCTCCTAAAGCATTTTTGTGCTTTGACACTTCATACTATAGATAGTATTGGCTCAGTGCTTCCATACCAGAAAAATAGACTAAAATACCTTTTAGCACATCATCAATCCTGATCAGAAAAGGACAAATTAGACAAGTTGCTCTGGAAGACTCCAGTAAACAAACTGGAAAACTTCACTCAACTGAGATTTCAACCCAGCCACCTGGGTACCAATGCAGAACACGCAGCATTCATGTGGCTTAAAAATAAATACCTTTTTTTTTTCCCTTTGGGAAAGAAAAATCAGACAAATAGATACAGTCTGTGCAAAATCAAACCCTAAATTTGAAAAGACAGGAAGGGGGAAATGGGTGGGAAGAGACAGATAATTCTACACAAACAAAAATATATGTCAAGTAGACAGAAAAAAGTTCTGAGCTCAGAGAGGAGCACGGGGCCAGATCCTCGGCAGAGATAAATCAGCTCAATTCCATCAAAATCAAGGGAGACACAGCTCATTGCACCAGCTGCCAATCTCATCCACCAACCAGACTCTCCACCAACTTGCATTTTGGGTCCTGCAAAAAAATTTCCTCTTGGAGTATAAAGCCTGTATTTATCCACTGGCCTTAGAAAGTATGCACAGCTGTGACATAAGTAACCCCTGCTCTGTTTTTAAATGTATGCAAACATAAAACGAAGAAGAAAAACGACATTAAAATAATGTTAAGGATTTGGCCAGGGGCCATCAAAGCTAGGACATTCCAAGTTAAAGCTGAAACGACATCCTTAACCTTAAGTCACCCCATTGTGCCTGGGTATTGCAGCTGCTGAAAGGGGAAAATCAGAGCGGTTACGGTCTGGCGTGTGAATGAGAGCTGAGGGACTCTTAAATCCAGGATTATTTGGCTGCCGCACACCATGCACTGCAGCCACGTGCTAGCAATCCTTATGCAATCTTTGCTGGGAGAGGGGGGAAAAAAAATACATCCCTCAGGCTGCCTGTGTGCACACTGAGGGGACTTCTAGAGAAAGCAGAAAGGGCACTTTTTTTTGTTAATTAAGGCAAGAGCTGTAACTGGGTTTGTGGAGGGTGTGAGGAGCAGCAAGGACCTGAGCCACCAAGTTACCTGAGACTGACAGGGAACCTCCTGCACCGAGTGGTTCTGGGGGAGCAGCAGGTGAATCCCTCACCATGCAGCTGCTTTTCATCCAGGAACTTTGCAGAAGAGGACCTTTCTGACAAAAAAAAAAAGTTCCACTTCCCAGAATTTTATATTTTTTTTTATTCGTGGTTTCAACACACCAATGTCAAATTTCCTGAAAATCATAACTGCTTTTTGTTTCCAAAAGGAACACATTGAGACATTGGACACACTGAGGTTTCGGTTGAATTGGATTTTTTTGCTTCTAGGCATTTGCTAGTTTGGACATTGATTCCTTCTCTTTCTCCCATTTTCTTTTTATACCAATGTATCTCTTCCTTCTTTCTCCACCCCTAAAATGGCAGAAATAAAGACAGGGAACAGAAAAAAGTAAAACTATAAGAAGCCATCACAGAAATCCTTCCAGTCCAAACTTAGTCAATGTCTCAAGAGTGCTGGAAGCTGTAGGTAAAAGCAATAGTAAAAAACCACTTGTACACGCAGATCTGCACGCAAATAACAAGCAATACATAAATATTTGTAGTTTAGACTAATATTTGCTTGACTTGAGCAATAAACAACTGTGGCAAAGCTGGTTAATATAGACTTTATATTTTTTTGAAGTAGTGCAGATAGTCCTCGAGTTAAAATAGCGGGTGAATTGTCAACCTCAAAGGCTCCCAAAGCCCTCTCTAGCCCTGGGTCTCTGCAGCTCTCAGCCCATGGGTTTAGCACTCAGGTTATTGGGGACAGTCATTAAGAGCTGTGGCTGAAGTGCAAACTACCGTGACAGTCTCCAGGAACTTGTTTCTACATCCAGTTTGTTTCAAGCAGCTGCAGCACCCACCAAAGGCAGGATCCTCAGCCCTGGACTCTTTTTTTTGCCTTGAGATTTAAGGGAGATGATTCCCAACAATTGTATTTTCCAACTCAGTGTTTCATCTTGCAGGAGAAAGCACAATAAAAGGTAAAAATGTTTTTTTTATAGATTGTGTTACTATGTCTGAGCCTTTCTGCTCCAAAAAGACAGGAAAATAACCAAATGGGTACAATAAGCTCTCTCTCTATTCCTCTGCTTGCAGAGGACCAGCACATTTCTGCCTGTGTAAACTCAGCCCTGACCTCAGGAGGGAGAACAGACAAGGAGGCAAAGAAAGACCTGAGGGTTCTGATATTTTGTTTTACCACAGCCTCCAGCAGGACTGTGCCCCTTTGGATGCTGTGGAATTGGGATTGTTCAGCCTGGAGAAGAGAAGGTTGTGGAGTGACCTGATTGTGGCCCTCCAGAACCTGAGGGGAGCTGACAAGAAAGATGGAATGAGATTATTGACAAGGGCTGGGGGGAATGGCCTCACATAGACAGAGGAGAGTTAGATGGGACATTGGGAAGAAATCTGCCCCTGCTGAGGCCCTGGCACAGGGTGCCCAGAGCAGCTGTGGCTGCCCCTGGATCCCTGGAAGTGTCCCAGGCCAGGTTGGACAGGGCTTGGAGCAGCCTGGGACAGTGGGAGGTGTCCCTGCCCATGGTAGAGAGTGGAACAAAATGATCTTTAAGATCCCTGCCAACCCAAATCATTCTGGAATTCTGTGAAATGAGAGTCACCTCCATGACACCTACACCCTGTTGGGTGACACATTTACCAAGGACTGCTTCATTCATTTGAAAGATTTATGCAGAATCTCTGCCACTTCCTCACTATTCTCCCTTCCCCTTCTCTGCTGCTGCTGAGAATCCTTCATTTCAATATGAAGGTAGGGGAAATGGCACAGGGATGGATTGCAGTAATAATTTAATCATGAAAAATAAGCTTCACTGGAAAATGCTGATGAGTGGTCATATTTAAAAGTCTGGCGATTGTGTTTGATTAAAGTAGAGTGCAAAAATATTAATTAATTGGGCTAGTTACATAGACAGCTTTATGTCCTGCAGCAATTCATGTAATAACAAATTGATTTTTAGCTAAGCAAGCTGAAGGAAAGGAGGAACTGGAAACAGTGCCTGAATGCATTAAAGTAGCCTGAGTGTGAAGTTATAATGTATGTGTGGCATAAAATGCTGGGGAGAAACACAGAGAACAGTTCCTTCAATGAGAGAATGAAAGTTAATTAATTTAGTGCCCTTTGCCTGTTTAAATTCCTCCATTTCCCATTCATGTCACTTTACTCTTGCTAATAGTCCGTACTGGGCAGACTGTGATATTAAAAACCCCAAAATAAATTTACAATACAGCAACAAGTTAAAGAAGTTTTCTATGGAAATGTCTCCAGCTGGAGTAAGGGACAGCTGTATTTCAGCTCTGCACAACCCAAGTCACTTCCAAAAATAACAGCACCTTCCACCACTCTCGACAAGCAGAGCCAGAAATAAAGGTTATTTAGATAGACATTTGGTCCAGGTCCCTAAATCGAGTTTAATGAGTTTGTACCATGATTTTGGTGGGCTCCTGAGTGAGTCTCATGGTGGGGCTGCTGTGCAGAGACCCCAAAAGAGGCTGATGCCTGCACAGAGGAATCCCACTCCAGGTTACCCAATGGATATGTGAGGCTGGGGCAGCACAGCACCCCCAAAAATCTGGATTTTGCCACATTTATGCCCTGAATCAAGTCCCTGACCTGCTCTTGAGCTTGGCTTCAGCCTCTGGCCTCCAGCCCTGGAGAGCACCTGAGGGAAAACCCCACTGTTGTCCAGAAATTGGGAGATGGATGGGGAACAATGAGAGAAGCTGCAGGATTCTGCAGCACTGGAATTACAGGGAGAAGGAAGATGAGAACAGATAAGCACGGCCAGGGCAGAAGGCAGCTGCCTCCTCCCTCACTGATACATTCCCCCAGCCCTGCCTCTGCTTCCCACCAGGATATAGTTTGTATTTTTTTTTTTTTTTGAGGGAAAACAAAGAGCACTGAGGGGCCAAAAAGAAAAGTGAGGGGTTTCAGAAGAAAGAGAGCACTCATGTGAAAAGTGTCACAGCTACTTAGGAAATTGAAAATATTTTCCATCCTTGCCTGAATGATCATTTCCAGATTTTAATTATTTCCCGATTGTCTCCAAGAAGGATACACGGCCACTGACCTCATTTGGGCCCGAGGAAATAAGACTGTCAACATTTTAGGATAGATCTGATCAGATTAAGAGATATTTCGGATATTGAACATAAGAATTTAACAAGCAAGCTAGAACAGTGGATGTGTTTGGATACGTGCAAAACCCCAGAGAATTTCTGCAAGCTCATGCCTACTTCCCTGGGCTGCTTGCACTGAGTTATGAGAACAAACAGTTTGAGCACATTTTCCTCTATATTTGATTTTTTTCTCTGTTTCTACTCCCAGCAACAGCCGGTTTCAAACAATCTGAGCAGAGCTGAACATTAGCAAAACGAAAGAACAAGAGAAAGCCTTAATTTATACTCAGCTAGAAATGGGGCTCAGGCATAACCATGGGAAGAGGGAAAACCAAGGTCAGTAAATCGAGGCTGAGCTGGACCAAGGTCAGAGGAGAGGTTCCAGGATGGTAACATGAAAACACAAGAACTACAAAGAGCACTGGGTTTGCCCTGCCCGGGGCTAAAGGCACATCTTTTCAATCTGCAGGCACTGAACAGGGGAGAAATAACGAGAAACTGAGTCAAACTCTTCCTAGAGATGCACCAAGAGCAAGAGGGAACACACAGGTTGCAGCAAGAGAAAGTTCAGCTGGAAAAGGTGTGGGGGAAACAGCTGTAAGAGCAAGGACTGGAACAAATTCGCCCAGGAAGACTGCAACCTTGGTCCTTAAAGACAACCCAATCCCAGCTGTACAAAGCCCTGAGCAAGCCCATGGAGCTTCAAGGGGTCCTGCTGGGCCCAGGAGAGCTGGACCAGGAACACCAAACTCCCCCCTCATACCCAACCTAGTTACACTCTATTTCATCTTCTGTGGAGACAGTACTTTTCCTAAAAGAAGAGGGAGTCGGCCTTTTAGCAACAGAAATGAATTTTGAAAATGCCTCGACTTGAATACAACACAATTGAGTCCAGCCCCCCCCAAAGCCCTCAGATGTCTCTCAGTGAACAGCAATGCCCCTGACTGTGAGTACACTGAACAGAACCTCCTGTGAAATAAGGATTCTCTTTCTAGTGCAATTTGATGCCTTTGGTTTGGTGATACAGACGCGGGCGAACAAAAGCAATTTGAGGAGAGATTGGCAGAGGAGCTCGGCTTTCACATGTGCCTCACAATGGCACAGTGGTTAGTTCAGATCCTCTCTGAACAGCGAGGGCACAAAGTCCAAAACTGCATGGGCAGGCACTGGCTCCACTTCAACAGCAGCCAGCACAAAGGGAGGACATTTAGGGAGTAAAGCTCAGCATCTGATGAGTTTGATCAGAAAGCAAACAGCAAAGCTTTCATCCTCGAGGCCGGCCCGCAGCAAGCTTTCCCAGAGAGCTCTGATGTTATATATAAGTGCTGTGCAGAAAGGAATGTGGTGCTCAGGGTGCATTGCACAACCCCTGCTCCCTGCACCCTCCTCCTCCTCACGCAAGGCCTTCACTCCTCAGAGGAATTTTCCAGTCTAAGGAGCAAAACAAGCCAAGAATGTGTTAAAACAGGTGTTCCAATCAAGCTCTGGGTGCAATCTTAGCACAACTGAGGTTAAAAATATTTGGGAATGATGTAATATAAAGATAATCAGTTGTTACCGTATACTCCCCTCCGCCCACCTCGTAAGAAGGTCTGTGTGGAGGTTGTCAGTTCTCTCTCCTTTCCTAAAGCCTGAGTTCAGGCTCAAGGGCCAGCACCAGCTCTGAGTTTTGCCATATTAGGCCAGACCAGCCAAGGCTGGTGAGGAACGAGCGACAGCAAGCCCAGACTCGGAAGGCAGGAGGAACTTTGTGATAACACAGCACTGTCTGGGTGCCCTCCTGTGCTGGCTGTTCACACCAGGAGCAGCAAGCAATAACCAAGTAAGCATTTGGAGCTGGAAAGCTGCTTCATCAGCACCTCAGGAGTAAGGAGGCACCCAAACACACCACGCCATGCATTTCCAGGCCTGTGTGCTTCAGTTTCACCAGCCAGCCATGCCCCTTAAATAAAACGTGATGCTCCCTTTCCAGTCTCACTTATTATGCTGCAGGAGAGAGGTGTTGCTGACCGGCCTGGTTAACATGCAAGTGTGCTGCTGCTCACATCACTGTGTCTGCTACAGAAATCCTGGCAGTGCCTGAGGGATGATCTCTGTGCATGCAACTCAGGCAGAATAAGAGCTCTTCATATTCCCCCTCTCTGTCACAAGAGATGAAATCCTTGTGGGCTTGCAGTCAGTTTTCCTGGGGTGTGAAGTTTGCAAGTCACAGCGTACCCCTGAACCAGTTCTGAGGTGCTATGTGCATTATTGCTGCTCCATTTGTCGCCTCCATAGCTGAACTATTGTGTGTTTTGTCGTGGCAAAGTGCTTAGGGAGGCTCTCGGCACAAAAGGCACAATAGGAAGGCCAGTTCCAGCTGAAATGAAGGCTGTTAATAGACAGATCATTTCCACCCTGTATCCCGATTTCGAGAAAGATCAGGCTGCTTCACTTGGAAAATATCACATCACTTTACATTCCACTCTCCCCAGCTATAAATCATTGTTTAGGACCTACCTGATTTCAATTTGGAAAGCATCCATCTGTCAGGCTCCACATCACCAGCACCTTTTGTGCCAAACACCCCCAGGTGCTCTTATCAAATACTCACATTAACAGCTCAATTAATTATGAGTTAGCCAGATCAAACAGGCCAGTCTCAGGCTTGACAGGCATCTGATGTTCAGATATCCTACCTATGCAAACTTTACAAAGTCAAGCAAATTCAAATTCCACAGGGCTCAGATCAATACCACATTAAGATGCTGAGCTTATCTCCTCACTTGAAAAACTCGTGAGAGAGTGTGGAGAATCTGTTTGTCAATTCATCCGTGGAATTAAAATGGAAAAACAATCCACTAGATCTTAACAGTTTGATGTGGGAGTAAAGGACACAAACCAGGAGGCAGAGAAGTACAAAACTCCGTGAAGCCAACAGAAAGAATTAAGCGGTGCCTGCAGAATGAACACGGGGATGAAAGTTGTTCTCAGAGATGTGGAGCAGCTGGAAAGAAGGCAGGCACAGGATTTGCAATGAAGTCTGCCCACCCAGCTCTGTCCCCCTCTGCAAATCTCAGCCTAGAGAGAGGAAAAAGTCCCAGACAGGTTTTTTTTCTGAGCACCTTCATCTGCCTTCCCCACCTAAGAAACCCGCCTGGGGGCATTTCTCTCACTGCTCACCAAAGCTTCATGAATCAAATAAAATCATCTCCTCCTGAGCCCATCCCATTCCCCCTCCAGGCTGGTGATGCTGGGAAGGGGTTCAACACAACACTGCTCCAAACTTAAGCTCTATACATGGAAAAAAAACATACAGGCTCCTGCAAATATCTACTGCCTATGGCTCCGGGATCCTTAGAAACTCTCAATGCCCACAGAGTTTGGGATGTCCCTTTGTTTAGATAAGAGACCAGATAAAAGCCAAACTATTAATCCTGGTGGCAAAGAAATGGTACGAAAAACATACATCGAGATAGAAAGCTCAAAGTCCTCAGCATTGCAGAGCTGCAGGTCTCAGACCTATTCTAAAATTTGAGGATCTTTTTTTCCAGCTCATGCTTTTAATTACACAAGCGTTGTCAATTCAAATTTGTCAGCGACACATCTGTAGCTGAGTAAGCCTTTACGCATTTATTTTGCTGTTGTTGATGACATGGGCTTTTATTTATTTAAAACTAAGGAACTGAGTCACAGATGCCACAGTAAGAGCTGTACTTGGCATTTATGGCAAATAACGTTTCCCGGTTTCCCAGCATTTTACAGGCGAAGGCTGATCAATCTTCCCAGCATAGGGATGAGATAAGGAAGAATTATCTTGGTAATGTATTACTGGTCAGATCTCACACGCTTGAGGGGACTGAGCAATATTCCTTCATTTCAGTCACTCTATCCAACTGCACCGAGGAAAACCTCAGGGGAAATCACAAGTGTTTACACATTTCCATAATCTGTTACATTGTTTGTATTGCACCTCCCAGCTGGCACAAAGTAAAGGTAGGATTTGTGCAGGAACTTCAGACGGGGGCAAAGAGGCCTGCCTGTGGCTGTGGTTGGTGGGCAGACCCAGCAGCAGAGGGGCTGTGATTCCCTCGTGAGCTGTGATTCCCCCCTGTGGGGACTGAGATTCCCTCGTGAGCCCACGTTCCACACCTGGCACAGCCCTCGGCAGGTGCCTGCATCCAGCCAAACCTGCTCCAGTGCTTCCCAAAGAGCACACCTGGCCTGACCTCGGGTGAGTTTGCTGGGTGAGATCTCCACCTGCAGCTCGACCTGCCACACCCCTGTGCTCCTGATGAGGGAGTTCCAGCTGCACAGCTCCAGCTTCCACTGCCTGCCTGGATTTTAGGGTAGAGACCAACTTCCAAACACCTCTAATCTGCCTGGAAAACTGAAGGGGTTGAGGAAGCACAGAATGTTTGGGCTTGATACGGACCTTAAAGAACATCTGTTTCCACCCCCTGCCATGGGCAGGGACACCTCCCACTGTCCCAGGCTGCTCCAAGCCCCAGTGTCCAACCTGGCCTTGGGCACTGCCAGGGATCCAGGGGCAGCCACAGCTTCTCTGGGCACCCTGTGCCAGGGCCTGCCCACCCTCACAGGGAACAATTCCTGCCCAATATTCAATCTAAACATACTCTCTGGCAGTTTGCAGCCATTCCCTGTGTCCTGGCACTCCAGCATCTTCTCTCTCCATCTTTCCTGTGGCTCCTTCAGGCCCTGCAAGGCCACTCTGAGCTCACCCCAAAGCTTCTCCTCTCCAGGTGAACACTCCCAGCTCTCCCAGCCTTTCCTCCCAGCAGAGCTGCTCCATCCCTCTGATCCCCCTGGAGCCTCCTCTGGATCTCTGCAGCAGCTCCAGGTCCTTGCTGTGCTGGCCCAGGGCTGGGGCAGCTCTGCAGGTGGGGCCTGAGCTGAGCCCAGGGGCAGAGGGGCAGAATCCCCCTCCCCTCCCCTGCTGCCCAGGCTGGGGCTCAGCCCAGGGCTCAGGGGGTTTCTGGGTGGCAGCAGACACCCCAAAACCTGTGTGCTTTATTGCAGTCACAAACATCTAATTTAATACAGCTCACTCAATACTTGAGTTTGAGTCCCTCAGAAACAAAGATACACAGAGAGAAGTGATCAACAGCTGAGCAGAGCAAGGTTGGGACTTCTGCAAGGTCAGTCAGGGATCCTATGGCAGACCCACCATCCATTCCAAGGCACTGGTGTCCACTGCTTCAATAAACATCATCCCTCTTCCTAATTCCTGGGATCTGATGCCACTGCTTTTCACTATTTAAATGCAATCAAATGCCAGAGCACTTTGTTGGATCTGGGTCTCCTGACTGACCCTTGCCATTGGCAGCTGCGTGCTGAGATAACAGAGAAAGAAACACATAAAGGCTGGAAACATCAAATGAGGCTAAGGTATTTTTATGGCCAATTTTTGCCAAAAAAATGTGGAATCCCCACTGGGCCTCTTGAAAATTTCAGCTCAAAGATTGCACAGCAGGGCACAACAGAGGCATCAAACCAGCCTGGACCAGAGAAAGTTTCTGCCTCACAGTCAATAGAGAAAGAGAAAAGATTGTTCACAGGGTGATTCAGAGCTCTGGTGGGCCCTTAAATCTCTTTTAAAAAGTACATTTACGACAGCAAAAGATAGTCACAAACATGCTAATTCCACCAGAGACATCAATTTCGACTGCCACTGGAAAATAAGTCAAGTGAAATGAAAATAAAAGGAAATAATTTTCCGTTAAGTTTAGCTTTTCCTCATCCTTGCTTGTTTGTTTTATGATGCATTGTCTGTTATGATCTTCCACAAAGAACCTCTACTCCATCCACCAGGGCTTTCCTGGAGGCTGAAAGCACCGTGGTAATTGTTTTCCTCTTCCATTATCATTTATCTTTTATAAAGAGGTGTTACCTATGACACTTGCCTATGAGGGGCAGTTTTTCTTGCTGAAAGCTTAGCTTCAGAATAATGGGAAAGATTAGCATACCTTTAAGTTGTCTCGTTTCTTTACAAACCCATGACAGATAAATGATACTTCACAGAGCCGATTCCTTCATTTTAAGTACTGCATTTAATTAAATGAAGGAGCACAACTGTATTTCTTAAAGGGAGCTTTCGAGTTTCCTAACTACAGGTTACTCTCAAGAGTCTCCATCTTCGGCTTGCTGGTCTCTAAGACACAGTTCTGAAAGAGAGAGCTTTTTTCACAAAAGTCAGGAGTAAAAAAAAAAAAAGAAATTATCTATGCCTCTGTGAAAAATACAAAAGGCCAAAAATCTTTCTGAAATGGAACAAGTAGAATATCTGTTTCTTCCCTACAGAAGATTGTGATGACCAGATGTGAGCCTTTCAACACACACTCCTTTAAGTCTGTCTTTTAATCAAAACCATCTAAGATGAAATCTTGCCAAAATTACCTTTCTCTTTTCGCTTTGGGGTTGTTTGTTTCTGTCTTAGGAGGAGAAAATTGAGGTTGTAGCGCTTGAGTAGCAGCAGCTTAGTGAAAACTGTAACTAGATACATCAGACTTGTAGGAAATAAAGAGATGGGAATGTGATTTATCCATGCACCTTCTCCAAGGCAACTAAGCAGAACATCTCCTTTAGCGAATTGGAAATCCTCATGTCTACTCAACCAAAAAAAAAATGCAGAACTATTTGTTGCAACGATTCCAAAACATATAGAAAACAGTCTGAAAGATAACAAGGGGAAAAGCAATAAATTGGAAGTTTTAAGTTGCATATTCTTATGGAAACCCAAAGAATCAAATTTGACACACTCAGGACAAGCAGGAGTCACAGTTTCCATCAGGCTAGGAAAGATGCATCATGGACTGACGTTCACTGCTAAGGATTTTCTTTGATGGACATCACGAGGGTGGGAAGCCAAGAACTCGGACATAAAACTTATTCCAAAGACAGGACAGGAGCAAACTAAAAAGGCAAAACCCCTTTCCCCCATCCCTCCAAAACCTAATCCATGACAGCACCTCTGAAGGTCATTTGTATAACGCAGACCAAAGTGCTGCTGACTGATGTGTGATTTCCAAGCTCTGTGTCTCTCAGGGCATCCTTGTCTCTGCTCCATGAACATTGTGTTACAGTTCTAAGGCACGAGGCATTGTGACTTTTAACAATGGGACTAAAAATCACTGGGATCGTAAAAGCTCTGGAGCAGGGGGCATCTCTCTGGCATTTCTGCAGTGCCAAGTACAATGTGGGGTCTTTTCCGTGGCCAAAGTTCCACAAATAGAAGTTTAAAGCCTCAGAAAAGTCCAGGGTCCAGCAACATCAAGCACCTGCAGCTTCAATTAGCACAATGGGGCAACGTGGCACTAATTATTGTCCTGCTTGGAATGTTTTGGCTGCCCAATGGGGGAGCAAAAAGGATCCCATGTCACTGAGGGGAATAGGAAACACATTGGGACCCCTCGGAGCTGCCTCCAGCAACTGCACAACAACAAATGCTCTGCGAGCACAGCAGCCCTGATTTGTGACCTCTGAACGACAAGAAAGGCATTAAGTTGTTAATCCTGGTTCTAATGAGGGGTTTGGCCCATTCTAGGCTGGAGCATTCAGGGCTCTTGCAAACAGCTCCGTGATCCCTGCCAAAGCTGCAGCTCTGCTAATTTCTTCCTTACATCCCTACCTCCCAATTCCATTATTCGTAGTAAGTCAAATGCTGAGCTGGAATAAGCCAGACCAGATCCATTCGTTTATGGAAATACACTAATTTTTACCAGCTGAAGTCTCTGCTCTCTGTGATAAATGGTAACTACATGAAAAATGACTTAAATTAAGAGAACCAGTGCTGGCTTTTTTAAAACGTAAAATATTCATCACTCCTTCTATCCTGCACTTCCAGAAAATTTGAAGCATTTTCACTGAGCTAAAGCTCACGTCCCACTTTTTTTTTTTTTCCCCTCTTTTTTTTTCCCCTGGATATCCTTATTCACAGCCCAGTGGAGCTGGCACATGTGCTGTGCTCACCACAGAGGTGACTTGGAAGCACGGAGGCTGAAAGGAACTCGCTGTGTGATGGAGCTCTCACTCCTACACGGGGTATCAGTTTTCATCCCGCTCCAGCTACAGCCGGGAAAACAGCACAGCCCAGAGTTTCTGTGGCTCTGAGTTGTTAGGCAAGCCACAGGGCCAGGTAAATAATGCCATTAAAAAGGAATTAGAAAGAGCAGGCAAGAACGAAATGAATAAGAAGAAAGACCTGGATGGGCAGGAGGGGAGTGGGAATCATATATTTGACTGCAGAGGCTTCGTGGTAATTTTTCATTGATTTTTTTCTTTCCTTTTGTTAAGCACTCAAAATTATCTATTTCAGTATGGGGCTCTTTTGGCGAGCTTCTTTGTCTTAGATCCTTCTGGAAATTTTCTTCAATTTCTGTAGAATGGAGAATTAGTAAAAAAAAAATTAGAATGTAGAATTAGTGAAGAAAAATACTCCTTGTGCAGTGCTAAGATGCTTCTCATAGCAGAGAATTGTGGACCAGGATAGGAGCCTTTATGGCTTTCAGTTTTATTTCATTCCAGAGCTTTATGTGTCTAAATTTCATTATAGAAAGGGGCTCAATATCCACCCAAAACCTGTAACATCACACATTAAACACAGTTAAGGGAAAGGGAAAAAAATTCTCCAGAGCTCTGAATATACAACTGAACACAAAAGAACCAGGAAGTTGCTGGTAGTGCTGAGATCTGGGGAGAAATTCACCTTTTCTCCTGGCAGACACAGCCCCGAGGAGCAGCACAGGCAGGGCTGCTCTGCCCAGGGGCGCCTGGAGCTGCTTCACAGCCAATTCCAGCACAACAGTGACTCCAACATCTGCTCCGTCACTGAGCGCCGCTGGCCAAGCACTTCTGCCTCTACAGCCCCAACAAACTGCTGGTGTGAACAAACCAAGGTGACTGTGAGGATTCTGCTGAGCTATGAATAATATGAGTTGTCTAAAGGCCTCCTGGCACATTCCAGACCAAGTTAAAGCAGCAATAAATAAGAAAAATACGGCCAAAGCTGTAAGGTACAGACAGTAATGCAAAAACAAACAACCCCGAGCTACCACTTGGCAACCCTGCTGTCCCTACCACACTCAGCGTATTCCCTGCTTTAAAGAGACCATCTCCACAGCTTAACACACCTTTTTTATCACTATTATGAATGCTGTTAGTGCTTTAGAACACACAAAGCATTTCAGGGAACAAATAACCTTTGCTAAGGTGGATTTTCCATGATACAGCACTGATCATCAGGCTCACAGAATTAAAACCCTTGAATATTCGCCCAAGCCTTATGCCAGCTTGGTCTGCAAGATTTTGACAACCAACCCTTAAAAGCTGCCTTTTAATGCCTGTATCCCATTCCCAGGAAAACTGAAAGGCAACAGGGAGAAGTAAAACAGAGAAATAATGAACCAGAGTTTTATGAACATCAATCTGAATAGAAAAAGAGGAAGTGATCCCCATTCTGGAGTAGCCCAACTCTGTGTTTGTTATATCCATGATGATTCTCTCACTCTGCACTAACTCTGTCAGATGCTGGGAGCCCCTGACATGGCAAAGTTGAGGAAGGTTCCCAGCACAGTTTAACCTCTGGATGAGGGAATAGGATAATTCCTGAGCTCCAGAGGAAAAATGTGAACCCTCACCCATGAAGAGGAGTTCCCCTTAATGTACAGTCTGTAGGGAGAGTCCCCCACACGTTTCTGGGTCCTGGCAAGAGGCTGAGGGTCACGTCCATGCCCTGCCATGGCCTTTACACGGCCAACACGGGAAATGAGTAATGGAAACCATTTCTGGCTTGTCTCAAAAACAGCTAAAAATAACAAATAGCTTTGTCAACTGACTAGAGGGAGAACCCCTCTCCCAGAGGATACGAAAACATGAAAACTATGGGGACAAATCAAGTGGATTCCCCAAATGACATCCCTGCTCCTCCCTGGAAACTCTTCCATTTTCAGAAACAAGAGTCACAGGGTAAACACGACACTTGCTACAGTGGCACCTCTCCTCACTGAAAACTGACATTCCTGGGAGTCCCTGAAGAAAATGGGGAAAAAAAATAAACATGTGAGACATCAGCACTCAGGGGCAAAGGCAACATAACCAGAATGGGATATTTATAAAGTAAAATATATAGGGAAAAGGACTTTTCCTCTGACCTACAGCATCCTATTGACAGAGATGCCTGGAAAAGCTCCCCAGTCTTCCTATAATGGAGTTACAACTATAAAGTACAAATAAAATAAAAGGTTCTAGAACAAAATCTGTGAGAAAAGATGCTAAAATAAGCCCCAGGTGCCAGGAGAAAGCCCCAGGCTTGGACCGATTCTCTGCAGAGGGGTGAGTATATACAGAAAACTCATTTTATCATTGCATCCAGCTGCCATCCTGGTGGTGATGCCCAGATCCTGGAGGCTTGAAAGGGCTGCTCTAAACCACATCCATACCTGTGGGCAAGGAGGGGGAAAGAGCTCATCTCTGCCCTCCCAAACCAGGGAGAACCCCACACAACACAGCCTCAAGCCAGCACAATTTCATTCCTTGAGCAGCAGCCCCTCAGTCCAGCCATGTCTAATCGACATTTCCCTGCTCCAGTTTGCTCTGGAATTACTGCTCTGCACCAGACTGAGACCAGAGCAAGGATGCAAAGCCTCAGGCTGCCAGTGCCCACCCGGCACCCTCACTTCTTGTGGGGCAGGTGGTGGCTACTCACACTTCTCACACAGTAACACACATTTCTGTCACAATGGGACACCAAATAAAGCTGCTTGACTCCAGTCAGGAGGCAGCAGAGATCAGAAGGTTTATTTACAATTCATTCAGCCCTTATATAACACGCTGCACTAGCAGACACGTTATTGGTCCATAGGGCTGACACCTCTCCATTGACTGAGTAACAGGAATAGCAAACAACACCTGTTGTCATGGGAAAGGAATATTGTTTACACAAGGGTGTTTTGGGAAATGGAAAAGTGTTGAAAAGTTTCATTTGAGAAGAGCTAGCTTTTCTCAAGCTCAGAAAATATCGAGTCCACAGGTTTCAGCAATGACTTACTCCTGGCAGTGTTGGTACAACTCCTCTGGAGTCTCAAAAAGTTCATTCCGGGCAGGACAGGTCACGCAGGTGTGTCACACAGTGGGACAGGCTCCTGTCACACACAGCTCTCCCCTCTGCCCATCACACCTGGGCCCAGCAAACCAGAGCCTGCCACGTGCAGAGGAGTATTTGAGGAAAGTAAATAAAAGCAGCGTGTCGCCCTGAATTTTCTGCCTTCTGTCTTTGTTGCTGCAGATTCTCACGCAGCTTCATGTAAACAATGTGTATTTGTAGAATGTTTACACACTTCTCCCCTGAGAGAAGAATTGATTGATGGTGATGTCCACCATCCAGGTTAGAGAGGTGGCCACCTGAAGTAGCCAATCTCTTGACCTTTGTACAAATGTGTATAAATGGAGTCAGATTTTGAATTAAAGGTTGTTCCCTTGAACTGCTGCGGTGTGGAGCCTCATCTTTCTGTCCCTGAGGTGGGACACACCCAGCCTCAGCTATCCCCAGCAGTGTGTATGAAAGATGCAAGATAATCTCCTGCAGCAGCTCCAGGGTAGGAAATAGCTACAGTGGGAGCTGCTCCTGAGCCAACAGCAGAGCCCACGGAGCATCACTCACTCCACAGTGAGGGGAACTCGGATCAGCTTCCCCTCCTTGTGCTGGGGATTCTCCTGCCTTGGGAATGTTTTAATTTATTTCAGCTCGGTCAGAACTATTAGAATATCAATTCCAAATACACGCAATCATTTCTAACAATGATTTTCCCTTTTTTTTCTGTTGGGGGAGGGATATTTTTATATTTATTGTTCAAATTCAGGCCTTTTCCATCACAGAAAGGATTTATTTGGGTTGGTTTTTTGGAGGTTTTGTTGTTGTTGTTGTTTTAGGGGGGTGATGGTTTTGTTTGTTTATTGGGGGTTTTCTTTTGTTTGGTTTTTTTTTTTGGTGGGTTTTTTTT
>VZDJ01000051.1:8048899-8120627 GCA_008694505.1 Cyanoderma ruficeps
GGGGTTTTTTGGTATCTTTCCTGCTACACAGGCCACCAAGCTTATCTATTTACAGAGATGAGTAGCTGAGTCAACTCTGCAGGGATACAACCCTCCAGGCTCAAACATCATGAGTGCTTCCTCTCCCTCATTATATAAAACAATTAGTAGGGAGGAGAGAAAGCTGCATTAGAGATGGCATTTCCTGTGCTCATCCCCTCATAGGACATCTCCCAGCAATGTCTCTATTTATGTGAGCTGATCTTAAGCCCCAGATATTGGATGCAGACACGGATTCAGATTGCCATCAATCCCAGGAGTGATGCAGTTCAGGCACATCAGTAAAGGAAGGCTGAAATTCAGTGATTTGCTCCAAACTTGTTTGGCATTTTTGGGAGAGGGGTTTTCTCACCTCCTCCCATTGGGCTCATCTCTAATGAATCCCCCATCAACACACATTGCCAGACCACTAAAAATTCAACCTTCAAACCCCAAAAGCAGCAGCATTCCAGGGAGAGAAAGCACAGCTACAATTCCAAAGCCCAGGAAAACAACTGCTGCAGCTCAAGTGTTTTCAAGGCTTTTGCCCTTTGGGTTCAGCACACACCAGGTTCACTTAAACTCCATTCTGAAGTTAGGAATAGAACAACTTGGGCTACAGGATAATATTCTTGAGGTATATGCTGAGGATGTTTAGAGATGTCAATGCCCTGATAAAAAGTGAATTTTAGTCCCATTTAGAGCAATAAAACCACTTAAGCAGTATCTTTCTTGGAAGGCTGAATCATTGCTCAAGCTAAGCCTGATAAGTGTATTGCTTAAAACTGCCTCTTTCTGCATTTAGAGTTGGTAAGGAGAAAATAGAGCCTTCATTTCT
The DNA here is from genome assembly GCA_008694505.1 of Cyanoderma ruficeps. Taxonomy (NCBI): domain Eukaryota; kingdom Metazoa; phylum Chordata; class Aves; order Passeriformes; family Timaliidae; genus Cyanoderma; species Cyanoderma ruficeps. The sequence goes on from VZDJ01000051.1 coordinate 8,049,756, forward strand.
CATTGAAGCCTTTATGTCCAGTCCTAATTTACTGCCTTGGAAACTGTTGTCAGGAGAGCATCAAAGGGAGGCAATGAGGGCTGTCAGAGACTGTCAATCTCCAGAACATCTCATTAACTGCCCTGCTAGGACAAGAACAATATCATTTATTCTGAGGCTTTAAGGAAGGGGATCTCCAGGCAGATCTTTAGCTGAAAGGTAGCAGGTTTTAAGGTCTCTCTGCTGGGCTTGGGAAGACTGGGCAGAGTTACCTTTCCTGCAGAAAAGGGCTGATGAGGCAGGGAGCAGGATACGGAGTTGGCTTGTGGTTTGTTAATTATCTGCAGATTCCCCAACCTCTTTTATTACCAGGACTTAAAACCTGCAAGCCCAGAGCCAAAGGAGGTTTGAAGTTCACTCGGCAAAGCAGCTGACTTTGATGGGAATTACTTAAAGTTCACGTAAGGGCTGCAGGACTGGGCAAGGAGAGGGGAAAGCGTGGAGGAGGATATTACACTCTTGGATGTGAGTTGCTGGCTAAGGAACACATGAGAGGTGAACAGGCACTAAAGAGCACATTCAGGCTGCCGAGATTTCTCCCGAGTCCCTTTGCCTCTTGGCTGGCTTCAGATTCAGGTCTTCAGATCTTCCTTTGGGCCTCCTGAGGATTTCAAGTAGTGCCTGGATTTTGATAGAGCCTAGGCAGAGAGATGGAGGTGAAATTTAAACTCTGAGTTAGCCTGTATGTATCATTATTTTAACCTCCCCATGAAGGGCTTTTTTACTCTTGAGGGAATGCTTAAGAGCAGAGCCTTTGCACATTTAACAGCTTCACGAGCTTAACAAAAAGGTGAACTTTCTGCTGGTCTGTGCAGACTCTACTGTTTTGGGAGAAACTTTGTTATGGCCATTCCTACAATATTTTTCACACTTCTGCTGCACATTAGTGTATTCCCTAGAAAAACAGCAAAATATAGCTCATGTTACCCATAAGAAAGGTAGAAATAAAGCAGAATACAGCCAGATTATGAACAAAATAAATAAAATAACGCACTAACCAGAGGAGTTTATGCACAGTCTCAGTGCAAGCCTTGCTGCAGCCCCAGACACACGACACACAGGCACTGGGCCTTAGCCTGTGGGGGCCAGAAGCAGCAGCACTGGAGCACAAGATGTGGTGCAGCTCAACATTCCCGGGCAGCCCCAGCACTGCCGGGGCTTTGCAGGGAACAGGAGGTTTGAGAGCCATGAGTTCAGGGCCACTCTGCTGGGGTTTGGGGAGAAAATACGAGTTAGGAAGTTTTATGATGCCCGGTTTTGATTCCCATCCTGAGCAGCAAGCACTGGAAGAGGAGCAGTCTCACCCAGGTGGGGTTTATCTCTGTTTGCACACACTCGCATCCAGGATTTGCCAGATGTTTTCCAGGAATTCAAGGAGATTAACCCCGCTCTAAAAAATTTACAGTTGAACGACATGAAGGAAAATGTCAGACACAAGAGAAAGAAAAGGTGGCAGCATTTGCTTCACAGTAATCACCACTGTAAGTCCCCACGAAAATGAATCTGTGACAAGGAGGGGGAAGGTGTTAGAGCAGGGACACACACGGTATCCTTAATCTGGTTTGCTGGAATACTGGGAGCAGTGAAGCAGGAGCTGCTAAAATTAATCCTGCACATGCACAAAGCCTCTCAGATCCACTCCGTGCACCTTGCACTGAAGCCTGGACCTCTAAGGCACAGATTTATCAGCCCTTGAGCTGCCTGGACTAAAGACACTCTCTATGTTTGATCCCAGAGTTGAGTCCCTTTCACCACAGCTGGAAAAGAGGACTTGTAGTCACTGCACTGAATATATTTTACAAATTCAGTTTAGTTAGCCTTCAATTCCCTTCTTTTCCTGTCCATATTTCTCTATCCCAAACTCAGACTGTTTTTTGCTAACCATTGTAACACACAGGGAGCAACAGCAAATACCTGACCAGCAGCTGGGTTGGACACCTAAAACAGAAAGGGTTTTCCCTCTGATGCTGGATGTGACTGAGGCCTCTACCCCATGGCTCTTCTCCTTAGATGCTGAAATTATCCTTGTCACCAAGAGGGGAAGGGCTGCTGAAAGGGGAAGGGCTGCTGCCAGTTGTGCTGGCCCTTTGTGACAACTGATAAATTGTCAATAAAATTTTTGGTCTGGTTTGCTGGGGAAGGCTCTGCACTGCATGCAGGTACCACGGAATGCTTTAGGTGTTCACGCTCTTTGGATCCCTCCTGGCATCTTTTATGAGAGCTCCACAGACAGGCACACATCTTCCCCAGAGATTCCAGGCAGTGCCATTATTAATATTATTTCTCCAACCAAACAGCAGAAGGCTTTAAAGGAGCCAGGAGTGATGCAAGTGCCCCTCTGCAGACATCCTCTCCTGTCTTGCTGACCCTTCTCAAACAATTCCAACTCCTTTGGATCTCCAGGGTGGACTCTGTCACCATTCCCAGTGGGAGAGCATTCACTGCTTGTCTCTGCTCAGGCAAGTCAGGACTAACAGCCCCAAAAGCAGGTTATAGAGCTGGATGTGCTGTTTATGTTTGTTTTACTGCAGAGAAAACTTTCCTGGTTACCCTTTAGCCTCACAAAACATTTTCCTGTGTGCTGGGCTTGGCTCAGCAAAGCTGCCCTGCAGTGTCCACGGATCCCACACAGGTGTGTGCCGTGGAAGGCACCCACATCACCCATCAAAGGAATCCCTGCCATGCCAGGGTCATGCCAGGCAGGGGAAGAGGTAAAATACACCCTGCTCACCCCATCCCCACACACCTCCCTCAAGCCCTTTGCCACTTGAACAGACACAAAATGAGTATATTTTCCTCGCTGAATTTTTCCTGTCCTCACTGTCCTGAGGAAGAGGAAAGCACAGTCCTGAGTTTTCTTTTTTTCCTCCAAACACCCAAATCATAAACGCACTCTCTAGGGGACAGAACATTTCTCTGCAAGAACAACTGACAAATTTACAACCTTGATAACCCCACAGACGCCATCAAAGGTGCCCCCAGAACAGGAGCTGACCACCCTTCAGCAAAGGCAGAATGAAGGGACAGGCCACTGCCAGGGGCCTCCAAGAGTTCAATCTGTGCCATAGCTTGGTAGAACTCAGATATGAAAGACTTCAGATTTAATTTAGGGAAAATCTGAGCAAGGAGCTGACTAAAATTTTGGTCCAAGCAAATTTTGGTGCCTCAGTTTTAGAAGAAGAGATCTTTGCAATCTGCTTATGGATTTTATAAGTCAGGCTGGGGCATGAATCATTTTGACTGTGTTTTGTAATGCAGTAATACTTAAAGCTGAAAGAAAGAGTCTGCATTTCAAATACTGCACTTCAATGAAAACCCTCCATATTTTCTCCTTTAAGTCTTCTTACTTTCCATTTTCAAAATCCAATAAATGAATAGACGCTAAATGGGGCTGATAGTGGGGAGCTATTGATTCTAAGCAAGATCTGGCTGTGAAAGAGAGTTAAAATGGGCTAGAAAATAAGAGAAAATGGATGTCTGAGGCTTCAGACAGGCACACTTCCAGAGAAAGATAAGCCAGGCAATGTTGGGCCAGCAAGAGAAGAACATTTGAATTTTTCTGTCTACCTGACTTGCCCTTAATGCAAGGTGAACAACATTTAGCCCTGCCTCACACTGCAGCTGCAGTATCAGCCCTTTCAGCCCAGCCTTGCTGACATCAATCCCTGCTCACACGTGCAGGGAGCAGCAGGATGAAGGCCTGGGACAACCACAGCCAGGGCACTCCCAATGCCTGGCTTTCACTCTCAGCCAGCCTGCCAGGCGGTGTAAGTCAGCAAAGCTTCTCCAAAATTGGGGCTGGAGTTTTATCCCTGCAGCACCTTGAGGTCTTTGTTCCGACACAGGAACCAGAACCCCTCCTGACCACGGGCCCTTTGTGCACAGGCAGTTTTAAGGGCTTGGTTTAGGTCTCACTGGCTGGCAGTGGGGCTAAACTCCCTCAAAGCCGATTGCACAAAGTCTCAGCTCCTGTTCAAAAACCATCTCCCTTTAACTACACGAGCTGTGTCCATGGAGCAGCACAAGCATGTCAAGGCAAGCATTTGAGTTCCTGCCTCAAAAAAAAACCAGCCAGTGTATCCCTCTGTCATTGTGTTTGTGAATTTGAGGGCTGGGGAGGAACATCTGCACTGCCTCAATGCCCACTCTTCAAAAACTTCCCCCACAAAACCATCAGGTAGCCAAGAAAACTTTCAAGCTCCCTAAATTGCTTTCAGCCCCGGGTTTGATACTTGTTGTTACAGAGGTCTCAGCGCAGAGAGCTGTTCCCACTTTGTTTCTCAGTGCACAGAGTTGTTCCAGTTGTTTTTAATCAAACTGCTTAATTACAAAACACTGGGGAGCTCACTGCTTGCTTTTCAAGTTCGCTCATTAATCTGTGTTAGATTCTACCCAAATGACTGTGGCACCAAGCCAGCCTCTGCCTCACAAACCCAACATTTAAGGAAGTAAATAACCGAAAATGGTTAAAAGGCATAATTATTTTTGTAATGCAACATCTAATTAATCCGTGAAGCACACTGAAACAAGTGCTAATTGACGAGAATACCTTAACAAGCTTTTCAAAAAGAGTGATTAGGCATGGTTAGGAACAGCTGAAATCAAGCTGCAAAGTCACTTTTCCCGTTTCCATGTTGGAGCTGGGTGCAGGCAGGGCTGGGGAAGGCTCCTGTCTCCTCTCATGAGCAGCCTGATGCAGCTCTTGGCTCTTTGTCTCGGGCACGACACGTTCACCATTATCAGAGACAAGGTCCCTCTAATCTGGTGTCATTCATCTGCCTCTGCTCGTGGCAGCCCCAATATTGCTGTGTAACGCCAGAGGAATGTGATAATGAAGAACTGACTCATGATGAAGCCATCATCTCCCAAAACCTCCGATGCAGCTAAATGAATCAGGGCTTGCTCTGAGCAGTATCTTGATGTGACTAAGCTCCCACAATAACTCAACCATTCAGCCATTAGGAAGCAACCTGGAACAGCCCAGAATGAGATTTCTGGCAGAGCACCTTCAAGGTAATTTCCCCGTGGCAGGCGTGACAAGTATTGCCCTCAGGAGATGTGATCTTGTAGGAGAAACATGGCAGAGAGGACGGGAGTTATTGCAAATGCAGCTGAAATGCCTGATCTGCCAAAGCCCACGAGTTCTGCCATTTCACAGAGATCCTGAAATCCTGCTCCCTGCTCCGCAGCTTGGGAAGGTCCAATAGAGGATTTTAGGAAGTTTATGTGCAGAAAAAGTATCACCTCAAGCATGAGCACCAAGCTTGGAGAGGGTTTGTTTGCCCTGCGTTGGGGACCTGTCCTTTGGAGGTGTCACAGCACAGAGGTGTCACTGCAGGGACAGGGATGTCACCAGGCTGTGCCCACCTGCTGCCCCCACGACTCCACAAAACCAGGGCCAGCTCACACTTCCCAGTGAAATCTTTGAAAAGCCCTGCCCATTTGAAAGCAAAATAACTGCTACTGGCTGCAAGTATCCCTTTATGTTATTTTCTCAGGAGATTTTCCTCTTATCTTCAAATTCAACCAAGCAGTCTTTTTTTTCCCTTTTTTTTTTTTTCTTCGTTCTGTAGTAACAACTGACATACAAGATCAAACCAGCCTCTGGTTTATGGTTCTGATTTCAGCCACAACCCACTGATTACTCCACTTTGCTGCTACAAGCCAACTATTATGACACAGGAAAAAATATTGAAGTGAGTTCAAAAAATCTTAGAATACACACCCAAAGTATTAGCTGTTTTCCAAATGAGTAAACATAATAAAACAAATTTTGTTTATACAGTGCTGGAAATAAGGAGCTGGTGGAATCTATGCTTAATTTTCCCAAAGTGAAGAAAAGCTGTGACAGATCTACTGGTGTTTGACATGCACACAAATGGATGGGTATCACTTGAGACACTCCAGAATTGTTTTTGTTTTAAGAAGTCGAAAGTACAATACAGCATCTGAATATATCATTGTTTTATTAGATTTTTTTAAGGTGTTCTTTTGTCCACATTTCTAAGAAATGCTTTCCTCAGGATTGACCTCCCTCAACTGATTCTGTCCGATGGTGAGGATTAAAATAAATGTTTTTGCAGATACAGCTGCTCCCTTCCAGCCTCTCTTATCACAGAATTATTGGCTGTGAGGGCCCTCTCATTGTCCTGCTCAGCAGGGCCCGTGGCCAAGGCTGGCTCAGGTTTAGCCAGAGCTCCACATCCTCCAAGGATGGCGCTTCCACAGCCTGTCTAGACAGCCCATCCCAGGCCTGGACCTCCTTTCGAGGGAAATTTCTCTTCCTAATATGCAGCTTTGAGTTTCCAAGCAGCTCTTTTACAGCCCCTGCGCTCTTGTTTTATTGTCTGGCACTGCTGCATCTCCCCCAGCTCGGTCCCACCCCTCCAAGGAGCTGTGGGGTGCTCAGAGGGATCTGCTCCATCCCCTCCCAGCCCAGCCTGATGCCTCAGGATTCAGCTTTTCTAATTTTCAGATCCTGTGCTGCTTTTCTGTATAACTCTAAAACTCCACAGCCTGTCAGCTACTGTCTTCCCATTTTATTCAGACCAAAAAATTCCTCTCCAGGCCTGGAACTCAAGGACACCTCTCTGCCTCAGGCCCTGAAAAATGAAAACAACAGTAAATTGGGGAGGGTAACTTGGAGTAAATTACTTCATTACCTGAAGCTGTAATTGGAGGCTTAACTCCTGACATGTAAATGGACCAGATTTATAATTGTGTGAAAAATGACCATTTTCCATCTTGGCTGTAGGCCCTGGGAGGCTTTTGACTGCCCAAGGTGTAGCTATTGAAGGCCTTTAATAAATACCCATTTTTATTCTCTTAATCTGGTCTAGCCTCTGTTCTAGGGAGCCCTCCTAAGGCATCAAGCCCAGTCCTTTGTCTCCAATAACCTCAATGGCTTTGTCCTGGATCCTCTCCCTTACACTCAGAGAACAGCAGCTCCCTGTTTTCCAGGACAGGAAAAACTTGAAGAGGAAGGAAAGAGCACTTTCACTCCAACAGGTCCCCCACTCCCTGGAACTGGGCCTCGCTAACAAATTTCCCACCTTTTCATTTGGGCAAACGCAGGATGGCAGCAGCCATCCTCCAGCTGGCTGTACCTGACAGTTTGCTAATTGTGCATTATCATTTTACAATCAGAATTATGTTGCCATTGGATCACCGAGTCCTCAATCCATTCAGGAATAAAACAATGCAATAGAGCTGAAGTGGAATAGATGAGTCTTTATCCCGATTTTCTCATCTGGGCCTTTTACAGCTGTTGCAGTCACATCCATCTGTCTGTTGTATTTCTGATGCCATCCCCTGCTATGGTTTGAAGAGCCACAGTCTCCTTTCATCCAAATGAAGGATTTGTGTGGGAACAGCTGGACTGCTGCTCGCAGCTCCCACTCCATCCCTCCCTTATTACTGTGGAGCAAGGAGAAGGGAGCATAACTTTGTGTGCTGCTTCACAGGACTTCAAAGAGAAACCTGGCCTTCATCTAAAACGAGTTTATTGTGGTTTTACCAAACCAAAAAGCTAAAAAAACCCTCGCAAATAAAGCCAGCCCCAAACCATGTGATTGATTTATTTCGATGCTTCATTCAGCAACTTTAAAATAGGAAAAAGATGCTGGAATTCTTCAAGGATCTGGACACAAATATCTCACAAATGATACTGAAATCACGCTCTGCCAGCATTTAGGGAGGTTTTTTTAGGTCTCATTTTATGGATTAAGGGTTGAGTGAGAAATGTCAACAAGATCTGACAATGCTGGGGAAGCCAAACCTTTGCTCCCCTTGATCTCTGTGCATCAGTTCAGATCCTCACTCGCCACGTGGCCCTTCCTCCTCAGTGCTCCACCAGCTGGAGCTCAGTGCCAGGAGACACCCCAGGAGCCCCCGACAGCAGGAGCAATGCCCGGGCTCCAGAACACCTCTGTGTTCTCAGAGATGAAAACGGGGATGATGCAATTTTGAGGAGGATGCCGTGCACAGAAGCTGGAGAGGGCACTCACCTTGACCCATCCACACCAGCCAGCCCAGAGCTCCACTGGTTCTGTCCCAGCAGAGAGTCTCTGTCCAAAATAACGACATAATCCCACAAAATGGGAGTGCCACTGCCTGATTCAGCGTGGTGGTCTCAGGTAGAGTTCCCCTTTGGATTCCTTGCCATCCTCCTCACCCTGGTATAAACCAAAAACCTACTGCAAGACCAGCTAAAGAACAATTATTTTTTCATTGAATAGTTATTTTAATGTATATTTTAGGTATATATTGTAGACTAAATACTTTTAAGGAATATTATTGAAGAACTAGAGCAGAACAGGTATAGCTCAGCTTCATGCTTAGGGGGAGCTACTAAAGACCAGTTCAGGACTGGTTTGAGTGGTCCCACACACAGCAATTGATGCTGCTTTCACCAGACAACACACAGGATGTTTCCCTGGAAAGTTCTCACCACTTTAAAATTGGCCTGCAGTTATCAGCTCAGTCTTGTGGCCCAAGGAAGAAACAGAGAGGAATCCAGACTTTTCTATTATTATTTTTAAAGGAATCCTCAATTTTGGGGCCATCTCCAACACTTCCTCATTTCTCTTTCAGTAGAGCTAAAATTATGTACTGCTTTTGGACCAGGATTCATGAGATCTTAGGGAAACAAATTCCTGCACAAAGCCAAGCCAGAGGTCTGATATGGGATCCTGAAAGACTGAGGCAAGTCAACTACCATTCCAAGAAAAAAAAAAACAACAAAAACCACAAGATGCCCAAGCTTTTACCCACAAAAAGAACAGGCAGCTGGGGAGACAAATACCCCTTTACCTCCTACTTCCATGATTTACAATCCAGTCCAAGGATCCAGGCACACTGCTGCCCCTTCCAGCCCACAGCAGCAGGAGCAGTGCTAACACACAGCTTTTCCAAGAGCACTGGGCACAACTAATGCCGCATTAATTACTGTGTGAGAGCCCTCGTTAAATCAATAAAGATTAGAGCCCAAATCTGAAAACTGCAGTAACCAAAATCCTGCTCAATGTGCACTAAGTGATGCATTTACCCAGCGTGGCTCAGTCTCTCTTACCCTGCCCTGACCTCTCCTACACTCTCTCCATACACATCCCTCTGTAAAACACAAATTAAAATTCAGCTAACATTCCTGGAGACTTCAATCACAGGCTTCCAAACCCCTACATCTCTCAGCAAACGCACTCATCTCCCAGTCCTGAGATGAGCACAATTTTTATTTTTATTATTTTAAATGTTCTTGCCAGTTTCCATTGCAAATCGTGCGATGTCTGGCGAGCAAAATGAAAGGGTAGAACATTCTCATGCTTTGGGAAAGATATTCAGTGTGGGAGAAAAAGATTTCTTAGAAGAAGTCGCACTCTTTCTAAAAAGAAAAATACAGTGCATGCTTGGAATGGAATGAATAGAGCAGAAAAGATGACATTAAGACAGGGGTGTAGGGAATATTTTGATGGTGGCCATAAGAGCTGAAGATGTTTCTCTGCTACGCTGGTAACGGAGAAACATCTGGATGGGGAAGGAATCAGAGAAAGGAGCCTTTATTACAAACCCTGGCAGGAAATGAGAGTGTTTACTTGCTGAAGAGAATGCAGCGAGTTTTTATGCCCTGTTCATAGAGAAAATCATGATTGCCATCCTCACATTATGGCTGCCCCGGGCAGATACACTCAGGCTCCAAACTAAACTGAGCTGACAGAAATAAACTTCACTTCTCATGTGTGGCTTTGGACAGGGCTCCAGCTGTTGCCTCAGCACTGTTTGTGCTGCAGGATCTGGGAACAGCAGCAGCTGGCACTGGTCAGCAGGAGAGATGGGGAGACTAGGGGTTAAAAAATCTCCCATTTCAGGGAATTATGGAATGGTTTGGGTGAGAAGGACCTTAAAGCTCCTCTAATTCCCACTCCTGCCATGGTAGGGACAGCTTTGACTCTCCCAGGCTGCTCCAAGCCCCAGTGTCCAACCTGGCCTTGGGCACTGCCAGGGATCCAGGGGCAGCCACAGCTCCTCTGGGCAGGCTGTGCCAGGGCCTGCCCACCCTCACAGGGAATAATTCCTTCCCCACATCCCATCTAAATATCCCCTCTGACAGTTTGAAGCCATTCTCGCTTGTTCCATCACTCCAGGCCATTGTAAATTACTTCTCTCCTTTCTTGTAGCTCCCTCCAGTCACTGCAAGACCACACTGAGCTCACCCCAAAGCTTCTCCTCTCCAGGTGAACACTCCCAGCTCTCCCAGCCCTTCCTCCCAGCAGAGCTGCTCCATCCCTCTGCTCATCTTGGTCTTTGGACTGCTTAGTGTGCACAGTCTCAATTAGGCACCATTTCTGGATTTTGCTAATCAGCATTTACCCCTTTGCCTGACAATCCCTGGCTCTGCTGAGTCCGGGATCGCAGAGTTTGGATCAGGACCTGCTCTGTGGGGCTGATTCTCCCTAATGTTTATGGGGAGCCTAAGTGACACATCTTCACCCTGGGAGCTGCAGCACAGTCATTTACATTAAAGCGAGTTTAATTATCCACAGTCAAATTTAGAAACACTTCTGCTTTGATGGATGCAACTGCTACATGCAGTGCAGCAGAAAATCATGGCTAGAGCATGGTCGGGCATTCAGGGAACAGAACAGCAGGGTAGAGGTTTCATGATAACTGCACAGGGGTCCCCAGGACTTCCTGTTCAGCCCCTCCTTATTTATAACCAATGCATATAACCTATACCATGAGCAGTAGCCTCAAAACCATTAAAAAGTAGAATATTTGGGCTCTGTAGAAAGTTCAGGTCGGCATCTCCCAGCAGTAAGGGAGTGAATGAAACAAGTCATGTTTTAGAGGAGAGGCAGGGGCTGGGGATGTGGGGTTTTTCCTATTCAAAGCACTGTGATCAGCTTTGGGAGCTAGGCACAGGCTTAGAGCAATTTCACATAAATACAGGAAGAACCGATGACAACACTTGGGAATAATCACAATGAGTCAAAGCTGCAGAAGTCTTCCCAATGCTGCAGGATCACTTGGAAAAACAATCTCTCATTTTCCAAAGACAGTAAATGATGATGAATGAGGACTCATTTATTAAGAGGGAACTTTGCATCCAGCTTTCTTCTGTGAAATCACAGCAGAGGATGGAGGTCTCAGGATGCTGAGCACCTTCCTAATGCTTTAATTCCAACTTGTTCATAGGAGCAAGATGAGAGTAAATCTTATTGATAGCTTTATTTAACACCTTCAAGGGCTCTGCAGCTCCAGAAAAGACAGCAAGAAGAAGGATATTTATTTTGAACACAACTCATCTGACCTCACTTTCCCAAGGTTCAAACAGAAGAATCAACACATCTCAAGGGAAACCCCTAAACTCAAAAAATCTCTAATTAAAACTGGAACATATGCAAGTGGTGAAGGCTGCCCATTGCCTCTGCCAGGATGGCCACGAGCTTTAGTCAATCAAAGGATTATTTTTTTTCCCCCCGACAATGCAATTAGAGTACAAACCAACCCAAAATCGAGTAGGCAGCTGAGATGACATCTCCCTCCTGCCATGGGCTGCCATGAGTCCGTGCACAGCCTTCACCTCTCTCCCTCCTATTTCTCCTCACTTACAGGACATGATCACACTCGGTTCCTGCACAGGGCTGGTGTGAATTGAAATTCCTTCAGGCTGGTGCAGAGATGATGGGGAATGCAAAGCATCCCAGCCAGCCCCGCGCCGAGCCCTGCACGGGAGGAGAATTACACCCGGGTGGTGGCACAGGGGAAATTATGAAAGCAATTCAGAAGCATTGTAATAAAGCACAATGCACTGTAGTGCTGCTCAAATTCAAACCAGGAATGAATTCTTTCATATGTTAAGTGCTCCCTGAAGCACGGCGCTGCCTGAAGCGCGAGGCCCTGGCTGGGGGCACCGTGGTACATGTTGGAGCTGGGGCTGGGTGCCTGACACGGGGCTGCAGCTCAAATCCAGACTGACATGCCCACAGCTCCTTAGCTGTCTGAGCCACAAAAGCCAAATTAAACATTGCTTCAGCTGCAACTTACCCTTTGTACCTTCCAAGCCATTATATTAAAGAGCAGTGTCGTTTATGAGCTGGCCGTGGGGAAGGGCAGGTGTCTAACACTGAGAAATCATTGCAGCTCGGGGTGATAAATCCAGTCTATAAACTGCGAGCAACAGAAATGAGCTCCACATTCGGGCCCACCCCTTCCCTTTCTTTTTGCCTTTGCTGGGATGGATGCTGAGCTCCAAACCTGAACAGCCTCCTTTGGTGGCAGTGGCACAGCTGTAACCTGAGGTCACATCAGCATGATCCTGGCAGCTGGCTCCAGTACCTGCTGAATTCAATGGAAACCTTTCAATGGGCTTCAGCGAGCTTTGGTTTACTCCCTAGGTGACACTGCAGGTCTTTTTTTCCCCCCTTCTTTTAAGCCTCACAGTATCAGGCAGTTAAAAGTGTTATTTAATCTCTAGCCAGCTTGAGTTGTCTTCTCAGCAGGAAGCTCCATCTCACCAGCAGACCTCGGAGCCTTCCCCTGTGAAGCAGCAGAGAGGAACATGTGTCACTTTGTCACTTGGGGGCTGCTTTAGTCATCCTTGCCTTGGGGGGGCCTTCAAATAGATCCTGATATCCAAACAACACAAGTTCAGCAGGGCACAGGCAGGAGGCAGCTCCTGGCCTCCCAGCTCAGCCCCAGGGAGAAGGTGGACCATTAAACCACTCCTGGCTGTTGTCTCAGCACAGGGGATTGTCCCCACTCCTCCCCGGGCATTTAGGGGGTGGGAGGGTCACCTCAGAGACCCCACAGAGCCACGGAGCACTTTATCTTCAGAAAATGATACTGCTGATAACAGCAACAACAACAATAGGTGCCCTCAGCCCCTGGAGTAGCTCAGCCAGTCAAGGTGCTCTGTTCACATCCATGCCCAAGCATTCCCAAATTAAGCCTCACTTCCAAGGGCCTGACAGCCACGTGTGGCACGTGTGCTCCTCATGAATGTGCAAGTGCACTTCTGCTGCAGGAAGGTTATGAACATACAGAGCTTGCAGAAGCAGAATACAAATCCTCTTTGCTAACAACCTAAAAATTACATGGAAACTGGGGTGAAGAATCAAACCTAACAGTAAGGTTTTCATCTTCTTTTCTTCTTCGTGAAGAAGAATTCCAACACCTAACTAGTGGTTTTTTTTTCTTCTATCTAGCAAGCCAGAGGGAGTGATCTGCTTCCAGAACTGGAAGCAGGTCAGCAGCAATGCCAGCCAAGCTTCAGAGGAGTGATTTTCAGACCATTTCCTGAGGGGACACCTCCCCAGCAGCTTCGTGCTCCTCTTTCCATGGTGCTAAACTGAGCAAAATGAACTTGGCTGCCTGGTGCACCCTGACTGCCCCTGTCCTGCCACTCTGCTGTCCCAGCACCTGCTCAGCTCCTGAAAACACACATCACTGTTCCTTCAACACAGGGCAGGACTCCACTACCCCCAGATTTCCAGGTCCTTCTTTCCAAGGGAGGGAACTCTCCCCTGGAGTGATCAGTGTGGGAAAAAAAGAAAAACTATCCAGGTTACTCATAGCAAACTACACTTGCATCTAGAAATAGATCCAAATTTGCCTGCTGCTCCAAGGATATTCAGATTGCTCTTGGTCACTCAGATCTTCCCAGGATCATGAAGTCAACAGGACCACAAAACTGGGGGTGGATTTACTTTGGTGCTTGCCCTTTGCACTGGTGTTTGTGGTGCCACCTCTCCGGCTGTCACAGGCTGAGTGCAGAATCCTCTCCCATCTCACACCCCCTGCGTGGCAGCTCTTTCTCAGAAAGGTGTTTGGGCTCAATTTAAAATCTGCCTTTCTGCAGCAGCGCTGGCAGAATGGTCACACGGCCTGAACGTGGTCTGTGAAACACCAACTGTGTCAAACCACACAGCCACAGGGGCCTGCTGCCCACAGCTTTGAGTCCCGGGGCGTGCAATTACTGAGTGGCAATTTCAGGTGATACACTGGCCATACATTATGCCCATCTGCATGAGTGGTCTCATTTCCTTACATTTACAACCCGCAAAAACCATGAATAAACTTGGACTTTATGATTTTTTTTCTTTTTTCTCTCTTTTTTTTTTGTTTTGCTTTCCAGTAAATTTCAGGTTTGCAACTTGGCAGAGGGAGCCATTGTATTTAACCACCTGTGCACACATTAACTAAACACTTGAGCTTTACGACCAAGAAAACACCGAGTGCTAACACAGCTCACAGAGACGTTTGGGCACCTTCCAGCTCTTAGCAGGACGAGGTTGGGAATGTGCAGCACCTCCGTGCAGCCTCTGCTCTCCCTCACTGTGCAAGGGGTGGGAGTGCTGCCTCGTGCAGGAGGATTTATGGGGTTAGAGCCATTCCCAGGCAAAATCTGTGGCAAGGAAAGGTGCAGGCAGGGCTTTGGGGAGGTCGCAGCCTCTCTGTGTGCTCTGCTTGCTTGACAAAGGTTCCTCCAGAGCTGGAGGCCACAGAGGCTTCCCAGCTTCTCCCAGCAGGACTTTCCCACTTGTGTTATTGGTAATATTTCATTGAAAAGCATCCCCAGGCCTGGACAAAGCAGCAGCCTGGTTCTGTGAGGGGTTTCACTGGCACTCGGGTCACGAGTGGCCCCATGGCTGTACTGACAACAGGCAAAGAAAAGCTCCTTGACCACCTTCCCTAGGGGGAAAGTTGAGACCCACAAGGAATAAATGACTTTACTGATGGCAGCCCAGGTCACAGGCAGCACCAGGGTCTGCATGCCAGTTCCAGGACTCGTTCCTTAACTCCAGCACTCTCCTTAGCTACTGCTGGAGCAACAAAGGCCATGAGAGCTGCCTGCAGAAAAACACTCACATTCCTCCAAGCCGGAGACATAACACAGAGGGAAGCCTTAGAACTCCAGGAAAGGCAAATCTAGACCACGGCCTGGCCTTTCCTGGACTCCCTCCAAGCCCTTGCTATTGAACAGTCCAGGGATTTTGATTTCAGAGCTGTCAGGTTTCAATTAATTCTCTGTATTTTGGGCTCTGATCTGCCCCATTTCTGCTGCAGAACCCAGGGCAGGGTGTGCTGTGCCCACCTCTGGAGTGAACATGAGCAGCACAACCTTTACATCCAAGCTGGTTTGACAGGGACAGCTCTAAGGCTTAAACCAGAGCCCTAAACCAGAGCTGGGCTGGACTGTGGCTGGACCTCCCCAGCCCAAAGCCCTGGGCCTGTTGTCCATAAAATCCGTGTCATTCCAAGGCTCTTCCCTCGCACAGCAGAGCCGAGAAGCCCCTGTGAAATGGTCAGTTCAGAGTCAGTACAAATAAACTGACATTGCTCCTAAGTGAGATCATTGGCAATTTATTCCTGCCCGAGCCCTACCAGAAAGAAAACAGTGTTTCATGTTGGGGCTTTTTCCCTCCTCTCTCCCGCTCTCATTTCTCATCTCTCTGCTATTTCCATGTGCTTCCCACCACACTGATTAATCTTTTCTAAGGCCTAAGGGACTGGAGGAAAGAGGTAAGTCAGACTCTATCAAAGACCCTACACAGAGGCAGCCAGGATCTGCCCCAGCCTTTGTGAGGCTTGCAGCATTCCAAGAAACATTTTCCACCCTCAGAACTTATAAAGAGTCAGAACTTTTACAGCTCATTAGTAAATCATTAATGAGATATTCTCTTTACCTCTCAACAAGCTCCTTGCTGCCCTCCCCCAAACCAACCCTAAAAATCCTCCTGTGAAAAGGAGCGTTTTGTTTTCAAGGCCCTGTAAATGCCCAGCTCCTCCTTTTCTTCCACTCCCCAGCACATTTTCCAAGAGCTGAATTCAAACCCACCAAAACTCTTCCAGGGAGGTGCAGAGCTGGAGCCAACCTGCCTGGCACAAGCAAAGGGATTGCCACACACGCACCTACCATGCTCAAATTCTGACTTTCTAGGAAAACAAGCAAACAAACAAAAAGACCCCAAAACCACCAAATAATTAAGAGCTGTGACCTCTGTGGTGGAAGTCTGAAAAATGCCTGACTCCAGCACAGATCCTAAATCCACACGGGGAATTTGCCAGCCTGGACATCAATGTCAACTCCAGTGAGGAACAGGAGCAGCTTTTGTGGTGTTTGTCAGTAAAAGCTCCTCCAATGCAGCCCTGGAAAAGCACATTTATCAGCACTCCTCATACACAGGATGGTCATCAAGGAACATCAGCAAGAAACAGTTTCTGTCAGCATGAATTATGCCTGTTCCACGAGGATCATGAAAGCACAGGTGTTTCAGAGGAACAGGTGTAAAACAGGTCTGGAGCTCCTGCCCTGAGCAAATAATTCCAGTGTTTTCAAAGGAGCAGTGTCAAAAGGGTTCTGTACAACTCGAGTGCTGCAGGAGATGGAGACTTGGCTGAAATACTTCAAAAGAAATGGGTTTCCAACAGATATTCAGCTCCAAGAAAGTCTTCCACCCTATTTACAAACATTTGGGGTCTCTATTAGATCCAAACCTCACAATATTGCACTTGGCTTTTAGAAGAAAAAAAAAAAAAAAGAAGTTTAGAGAAATAACTTGTCTCCTTGTCTTGTGGCTTCTAGTTTTCTTTACTTTTTATTAAATAAAAGCATCTCCCATATGTACCTCATGCCATGTTAAGACTTATTCCTGTGCTTGCCATGGAGTATCTGCAACCATTTAGAGTGTTTTGGTGCGGTCATTCTTGCAAAATTATCAATAATCTCACACTACTTGACTGTATCCCTGAAGTCTGAGCTGCTGACACCTTCTGATTGAAACCAGAATTCCCTGATAAAGAAAAAAGGCTGTCCCTGGTTTGAGAGAGGGAAGTCAGAAAGTATTAGGTTGCTGAAAGATTAGAAGGAAAAGCAAAGAACTCCAAGTATGTTCTATATTTCAATATCACAGGGAATATGGTACTTGGCTGTAAAGTTTTAACATATCACTGATAATAACGGGACACGTAAGAGCTAAGCCCGAGTCAGAAAGTATCAGGGCCTAGAAGATGATTAGAAATTCAGAGCTCAACTTAGTTTTGTGTTTTAAATGTAAATCCAAACCAACTCTATTCCACGTAGATTTGCCTGCACAGTTTTAACAGAGATATTGTCAACACCGGAATATTTCACTCAGGACGTGGCCTCCCATGACATGACCCCTCTCCAGCTCTTCCAGAGGCTCCCCTGTGCCTGCGGGTTGGGAAAAACGTGCTCAGATCTCACCTGGGACAGAGTTAATTTTTGTGTGGGGCAGGAACTGCAGCTTCAGGGAAGGGAGACCAGCATGGTCACAGCAGTGCAGTGACCAAACGCCACATGAACCAAGGGCTTGAGTTCATTGAATCCCTTTTTAAATCTGAGGGAGGAGAGAAACCAGTGTGAAGTGTTGGGAGGGAGGGTCTGGTGCTCAGCTGGGACCACATCTCAGTGGGACCACATCTCAGTGGGACCACATCTCAGTGCCACATCTCAGCCACAGTCTCTGTGCAGTTCATGTCTCTGTGCTTGCTTCTCTGTTCTTGGAGCTGTCAGTGTGTTTCTGTGCTTGATATGGATTCACTTTCCTTGCTGGAATCCACCTGGGTCCTGCACCTGCAGAAACACAAGCCAGCCCCTTTGCCCCAGGTTAAAAGAGAAAAGTGTACCTTCAGTTTGTCCAGATTCTGGAGTTTGATCAAAACTAAAGGATTTTCTTTTAGTTTTCCCTACATCTACCAATGTAAAATTGCATTTAAGAGTATACCCACTTACAGACAGACATTTAGTATTTCTGAAAAGACGGGTATTTGGTAAGATCTGCTTGCTACAATTGCAAGCTCCGGAATACTCGTGGGTTGATTGCTCCCATAAATAGAGGAGGCTGACTGGGCATGTATTTAGGATTGCTTTAGCATGTATTTAGGATTGCTTTAGCATGTATTTAGGATTGCTCCCATACACCTTCTCCTCCTTCTGCAATCCAGTCTGGGCCCCAGGTCAGAAATCCTGCCCTTTTCTCTAACATCAGGTTATCATCTTTACAGGAACAAAGAGCTGGAGTTCAACCCCAGCAAGGCAAGGTCTTGTGCATGCTGGTAAAATGTCCAGCACCCATCCCATAGACTTCTCAGCGTTTCATTAGAGACAAAATCCTACAGACTCCCACCTTAATAAATGAACACAGCAGCTGCAAGTCAGCAGAGGCAGAAAAAACGTTTGTGATGCTCCACTTGGAGAACATTAAGACAGCAGCTGGCAACCTTTTCTTTTTAGGATACTACTGAGATGCACCAGTTATTCAATGGAAAACTACATAGAAAAGCAAAATATTTCTTTACTTGCCAAAGTGCAAAGAGGGAAACCAGACAAGATCAAAATCAGCAATTTTTGCCGTGACAGTGTTATCAAACCTTTCCTAATGGAACCACATGCAAGATAAAAGTGATCTATTATCTGGACAAGTGTTCTGGTCGATTTCAAATCAAGCTAATTTCAAAACCAAAGCACAACTGGTGGAGCCCTTGTTTACGTGTGGCAAGAATTAAATCCAGAACAACTCTCTGTTGGAAACTTTATGCCATCAACACTTTTTGGGGCTTTTCTTATTTTAACCTTTCTGGGTTTTAATATGGACTGAGTTCTCTGGTAAAGGTGGACTTAAACACGGCTGTGCCAGAGGAGCTGACACAAGGGTGGGCTCAGCCCCCACAGCCCTGGTGAAGACAAAAATGAACTTTTTTTTGGGTAAGTTGCAAGGTCCAAGCCCGTCATCCCTGGTGATGGTGCCCATGGATCCAGCACACAACCCCACTGCCTGTCCTTTTTCCCCTGTGCCCCTCCGCCACTCCTTTGGGGAACACAGTTGTCACCTGGTGCGCTGCTCTGTGTCCCCTGTCCTCACAGGGACAGAACCTCCACGTAGGTTTGGTGGTGGATGGGCAGTGTCAGCTTTAGGGTTGGACCTCAGAGACCTTTCCCAACCTAAATGCTCCTGTGACAGAAGGGTGGGGACAGCAAGGGGGACACGAGCTGCGGGGAGGATGGAGCTCTGAGCAGCCCGGTCCAGTGGAAAATGTTCCTGTCCATGGGAGGGGAGCTGGAATGAGAAAGTTTTTAAGGTCTCCTCCAACCCAAACCATTCAGTGATAGCAGAAACAAAGAGGTACATGAGGAATAAATAGTTTTGAATTAGGCCATGTTTATGCAAACCAAATGAAGCAAGAACAGCTACAACTATTTAACAGCCAAGCAAAACTGGCCCATTAAGAGATATTTGCATTTTAAAAGGGCCCAAAGAGACCTATTTTTCTATTTTATTTCTTCAAACATCTTTTTTGAGGGAAAGGGTAATTTAGCTCAAATTTTCCTTAGGTTTTCCTTTACTGAACACAGTCTGGTTTTTATTGGGAAGAGAATCATCTTTTCAGGAAAGTTATTAAAAAAAGGCAAGCCAGATATGCCCTATTAAATTTTTAAATAATATATGAATTCATTTGAAAGATGTGAAGCATTAATAACCTCGGCATATTTTAGTCAGATGCACTTTAAGAACAATTCTTTTTCTCCACAAAAAGCATATTCTATGAACAACTTAAATCTATTAGCAGTTTTAGAAACAGGAATGTGGCTAGGAAGACAATTCCAGGCAGAAAAGGGCAGACATTTGTTGGGGGGAAATTAAGGGAATGTAAATCATTTTCCAATAAATATTCCATACAGAATATTCTGTTCTGTGATATACAATACTGTCTTTTTCCAGAGATACTGCATTCCCTCCCTGTGGATGCTGAAAGGGATTGCAGTATTAAGTTTCAATTGATTGTTAACAAAACCCCAAGCCTGTTCCTACTTTTGATTCAATCCACTTAGAATGGCAGGCTGAGCTCCTCTAATCTCATTTTAATTTTCCATGGGGGACTAAGTGTCCAAAATCCTTGTGAGGGGGCTGGAAATTTCAGCCGTAGGATGCAACAACCTGATTCAAAGTCAACTGAGAAAGGCACTCCTTTGGATTAGGTCCCTGACTGCCTTGGAGGGCTTTGGAAAATGCCCTGAATTACCATTTTCTCCTAAAGCAGGATATCATTCTGCCCATATCAGGCCTCCAAACGCAGTTAATGCTCAGTCTTTGGAAGGAAAAGGATCCCAGTGGAATAGTCCCACATTACAGTTCCCTGGACTGGTTTTCCTCAGTTCGCCATTCCTGATGCCAGTTTGGATTCCCCTGTGCCACTTCACTTTCCCAGACTTTGAAGATCTAATAAGTGCCTGAACCCTACCCCATGCTTCCTGTGCGTGCAAGGACTGCAGGGAAAGCACAACAATCATCCCCCAAAATTTTATTCTTGGCCTGCCTTGCTCTACCTGTGTCATCCCATTCATCTTCCCCCTTTTTATCCCCTGCCCACCCCATACCCTGGCAAGGGAGTTTCCTGCCTGGGCACATTCCCTCTCCTTTCACTGGATTTCACCTTCCAGAAAAACAAACAAAACAAAAACAGCCACGAAAGCAAAACAAATAAGAAAACAAGTCGTCCCAAGCACTTTGGCTTCTCAAGCCCATGCACTCAGGCCCTGTAAATCTCATCCTGGCTGTTTCACACAATCCGTGTGATCCCACTGATCTCAGAAGGGCCAGGCTGGTGTAGGAGGGGGTTCACACCTGGCAGACATTTGGGGACAGCCTTGCTTCAGCAGCCCACATCCTCCATGAAATATCAAACCCTTAAGCTGCAATTTCACTGACCTGCCCCACCTTATCTCCCTCCCTCTCTGCATCCTGCTCCCCGCATTTTCAACATTGGAGCCATAAGTCCAGGAAATTCCTGCTGTGTGTTCAGATGAAGAGTTTCCACAGTCATGGCTCAGATCATCATATCAAACTAAAGATAAATATATTTTACAGGTCAGTGCTTGACCTTGTGCCCAACAAAACACAAAACAACCCCAGAAGTCAGTCGATAACTCAAGAACTAATTCCAGAAACCCAAACCCCAAGCTCTACTCAGTCCCTCTCCTCAGCAGCTTTATTCTTCAGACTTAATGAGACAGATGCAAACAGCAGGCACTTATTCTCTAATTAACCAATTTGGCTGCCACTTTATGATCATTAACCCAATGTTGCTGGGTCAAGATTGCACACAAAGTATTCCTTCCTTCTCTCCCTTTCGTTCCTCCTCTGTGCCAGGCTTGGAAATCAGCCTCTTCCCTCCATTCCCCAATCTGAGTACAAACCATCTTTGCTCACTCACTGCAGCACCTTACAAGATGCATTCCTGAGATCTAAAAATAAGCTTGTTAGATTATTTGACAGTCAAAAATTAAATAAAATTGGAAGTAGTAATTATTTTCTTGATTATTTAATGTGGGCCAGACTTTTATCAAAATATTTTGACACGAGAAGATTTGTGAAAATAAATAGGCAATCAGCAAGTCATTGCTAACGGAAAAGGCTTTTTTTTTATCCAGGGAAAGAAGTATATATTACCTGTCAGTGCCATGGGAGAGTCTCATGCTTTAGAAGATGATGTGTTAACAGCACTTTATCTAGAAGACAGCCCAACAGACAGCTCAGCATCACCAGGTGACAGATTCACGCAGTGCCACACTGAACATGGCAGAAACGCTGCACGGCTCAAATATCAGGGAATTGTGAGTGTTCAGGAGCTCCTGGGGGGAAGAGGCTGGAAAAGGGGTCTGAGCTCAGCTTGATGAGAACCTGAATCATCAGTGTAAGAACACTGGGGAAAAAATAAATAAAATCACCATCACCCATCCTCCTCCTTTCTTATCCTAAAAACTCTCCACAGAGGGGCCATGGCAGTGTTTGTGTCAAACATGAAGGAGGGAGCTTTGCCAGCCTTGTGCCACCCACCAGGTCAGTCCTTTGCCTAAACTTGTGGAGTTTCACCTCCTGGCCCTGTCCAAGATGGGACATCTCCTGCTCAGGCCAGACCTCTGTCATGGCTGGTTTGCTCATCTCCACTTGCCATTTGTACTCCGAGTGAGTGAGTGCCAATGCTAGTGAAGCATTTCTTGTTTCCTATCCAGGCAAACCTGACTTTGGAGATGATCTGGAGAGTCCTGGGATCTGCAGCAGCTCTGCTGTTCAGTGTTAACCAGGAATACACAGCGCCAGGTTTTTATAGCACAAACAGCTGCTAGAATTATTCGCTTCTCTTTCCTTAAACAGAAGAGTAATAACATATGAAATGGATTTTATCTGCTTTAGGGATAGAATTAATATCATTTTCCTATGCTTGTCTCTTTTTTGGAACTGCTTTACATAACATTTCCTAGAAACACTCTCCATATGCACGCCCAGCTCTCCACACCAGCAAGACATTTCAGCTGGGCTGACTGGGATGGAAGGGGAGGAGGGACCATCCCCACCCCTTTGTTAACACCAACACAGGGACGGGCTGTGCCTGGGCCAGGTGAATCCCTCCAGAACAGCAGGACAGCTCCCCTCAGACTCCCCCACAGTGGGCACGCAGAGATTACGTTCAGCACACAAAACACACACACCTCAGCTTGGAAAGGCCTCGTTTAGCATCTGGTGTGGTGTGTCAGATTCCATTTGAGATACTGGGCTCCAGAGAGCAGTGGGAGAAAACAACACACTCCAGAGTCCGTGTGTAACATGAGGAGTTAATCCCACACAGGCATTCATCTTTTCAAAGCATATATTCCTGACAGTTTTGGAAAGCATGCTTACAATTTCCATAATGTTTGAAAACATACAGACACTTTCTCTCAGTGTCACAACGTCTTGAACTTCTGAGACCCTTTTCGTGACACCATAAACTTCTCCTTGGAAGCACAGTATGATGTCAGAGGATGTAACAGTACAAGAGGTGAAGAGGAAAGCTGTGGGAGCATTCAAATAACTTTTTCTGGCCTAAAAAAGAAATAAAATAAAAAACTGGAGTTTGATCCAAGAACATTTTGTTCATTTGCTATACAGGGGTGCCTTTTGTATGAGCACAGACTGTTTTGTGGACTCTGGTCCTCTGTAGTCACCATGAAACGGAAAATATACAATGAAGCTAGTGATGTGTTATCATCTGAGATTTCTATGAATGCTATTTCTGTCTTATGTTCACAGAGAACTGCTGGTCAAATGTTCATCCACTACAACTTGATAAAAACAGGGGTTTAAAGAATTATCACAGATATTTATAGCTTATTTTCTTTTCTCTCTTTTATCTCATCTGCACTGTTGGCACGATAATGCTCATTAGTGTTCAGGTTTAAGTGAATCATCCAAAATAGCTTTTTTTTAAAACTTTTTTTTTTTTTAAGCTGCTTGTTTTTCACACATTCATCAGGGTTAAAAATATCCATGTTTTTAATAAATAGATACCCTTTGATATCATCCAGGTGAGCCAAACAAGTTTTACGCAAGCACAACTGAGCTGCTGCATCTGTCACCTTCAGGTTTGACTTGTGCCGTGGTTCCGACAGAGATTTAATGAACAAGTCAAATTTGATGCAAACTTTCAGAAGTTTCACAGCTCTAATCAGCAAAATAGAAGTGTGCTAGATAATTACTGGAGTGTTAAGCTGATATTTCTCTCTGTAATCCCCCAGATGAAAGGACCAGATTTCACAAGAACAGGCTTTATTTTTAATAGCACGTGCAAAAATAGACATTATAGCCACTGATGTTAATGAACACTGGACTGTTCACACCTCCAGCCCTGCTCACCCCTGTGAAATGCTTCTCTCACATGACCACAGTGGCTGCCACCAGGATCAGGCTCAGGGCTAACAATATTCACATCTTCCTCTCCCCCTCCTTCAGAACTCCACCTTCCCCCTTCCATTTATCCATTCCACACCCGTCAGCCTCCATCCTCTGTCTCATCACAGCCTTTTCTGCTGGAAATCATCAGCTCAGCGAGGAAAAAGCTCACAGATTGCACCTTCCTGCACCTCTGGAAAAGGCCTGCTACCCGCTCAGAGAGGGCACCGAGACAGAAAATCATACCCACCACTGGGAGTAGCCTCCATTAAATTAAATTGGAAGAAGAAATTGTCTGGGATCGGCTTCAGACCTGCTCTGGTGAGGCTGAAGCTGTGAATGTTTGTACGTCTGCACGATGGAGCCTGTGACCAGCTGTCAGGGCCTTCTACTTGTTTCAATTACTGCAACCCCCAAAGTTTAAAATATAATTTTAAATAGGGGAAAAAAACACTTTTCTCTGTCCGTGTGACAAATGGAATAGCTGCCTCAGGATTGCTGAAAAATATCCTCCGAATGACTGCCACTTCAGTACATTTGTTGGCCTCCAAACACAAGGTACCATTGCTAACAGTACTCAACAACCTTAAGAAGAGCTGATGTTATTTTTCACTCAGTTTAACCTTGAAGTTTTTCACAGACTCACCAAAAACAAAGTCCCAAAGGCAGTGAAAACATTTTGGACACCTCAGCCTGGGGTCTTCAAACAAGACTGAGCGCAGCTGTCGAGCACATCAGCTGCACCAACCACCTTCCATTGTATCACCACATTGATATTCACACCTACACAACCAGGCAAACACTGGTGATTAAAGAAATTAAGTATAGCTGAAACAAAAACAAACATCTCACGGGGAATATGTGGACCTCAGCATTAAAAAAAAAAAAGAAAAGAAAATGCCTCCATATGCCCAAGGAAGAAAAGGAGAGAGCAGATGGCTTTCTTGCTTTGTCTTCATGCTGCTTTCATACTTATACAACTTCATGCTTTGGGTTAATGTTTTAATCCAAACTCGGTGATTAACAATAGAGACAGACGGAGGATTGTGTTTCACTCTATAATTAGGCAGACACAATGAGGTGACTTCTCAGCAAGGTACAGAAGGATATAAAGCGCCTGTACCTCCATTAGTGATATTCCCAATGCACAAGGGAATAACTTTTATTCCACTACAGGCAATAGAGATGAGAATTTAAAAACCCTCAGACAGACAGAACCCAGGGTTTGCAGTGTTATTAGTGAAACAAAATACCACAAGGCTCCTTCTAGACAAGACTTAACTCTTCCCTAACTTCAAGCACAAGCTGGACACGTGGAACGGAGCCCACCACCCATGTCAGAAGATCCAGGGACTGACTCGTGGGGAATCCCACATGGGAAAGCAGTGAAACAGCTCTGGGAAGGGCACAAGGATCTGCAAACAGGTGATCTGCTGAGATTCCCAGGCTGTGCACAGCTGCTCTGGCTACCAGCACCGTGAGAGCATTTTCCTTCTATGGGTTTGCTCATGACTGAGGTGCTAACACATGAATGGGTCAAGAAAGACCCACAATTTGTGGCAAAACACTTGAGAGTAAGTACAGAAACAGGAGGGGAAAGAAAAAAACTTCCACAGGAATGAAGATATTTGAGGTCTCAGACCTGAAGGTAAAGCCCACACTCTTGTATGACCTGGTTCCAGAGACTCAGAACACACAAGGGCCACACAGGAGTGACCACTCCAGTCTCCTGAACTCAGTTTAAAAGCTGATGTGTAACCAGGACATAGAGACACCACCTGTGAAAGGGTCTACAAGACTCTGGTGCCATTTGGGATTGGCTCATGGCTTCAGGAGCAGCAGGCTCAGAGCCTGCCCCAGGAAGGGCTTGAATTCAAACACAGCATTAAACATTGGCTTTGTGGGCTCAAATCTGAAAGACTTCAGTGCACAGAGCATTTCCCTGCACAGAGCCACAGTCCTGAACCACAGCTCAGGGGCTCAAGGCATGAGGGCTTGGTCTTTCCCTGCCAGAAACACTGGCCCCTGTGTGAAGAACACCAGTTCCTGATCTGTAATGACAACACAGAGGCAAAGGCAACTCTTGGTTTGACTCAGAGACACAAATCTGCTCTGAGAGATCCACAGACTGCCTGGGAGCTGCTCCAGTGCAGGAACTGGACATCCCTGCACATAACCTCTTTGCAGGAGGAGGTAACCCACAAAAAGATATTTAAACTGTAGTGGTCTGGGGGTAGAATTTTAGGTGGTTATCACTGGCTGTAGCCAGATTTCAAGGACTCAGTCTGTGCCTGCGGCTGAGGCACGTTTTCCATATGATTCAATACCCATCACCACCAGAAATCTGATCTGGAAACCCGGAATTGTGTGTCCACACCAGCAGCAAAGTGACAAACAGCACAGGCCCAGGCAGACACAAGAGGTACCCAACTCCTACAAAACTGTTCTGGACCAAGACTCCTTTTCCAGTGGTGATGGAGAGCTCTCAAAGTCAAATAAAGCAGCATATGGAAAACCCCCAGCACTGCATGTTCTCATAATTTTTGGAACACTGTAAATATTTGAGTCAGTAGATCTTAATCCATAAACACAGCTGGACTCAAGAAACAATGATGGTAACTTATTATAATTTAAACAATTGTGTAACAAAACAAACCAATGATAATCACTTTGGTTTCCTAAGGACAATAGGCACAACCTTTGCACAAAGTTAGCACGATGGTACATGTAATTACATAAAAAATAAACTTACATATGCTAAGATAAATTATTCTCAGCTTTTAAAGAGCGCTGTGGAGGAACAACAGTGGAAGAGCAAGGCTGTGTGGTGCAAAGCCAGCATTTCATATAATGTACAGAGCTGGGATGGCAACAGCCAAAGGACACCCCCCTTCCCTTCCATCCTCTTCCAGGCCACATTATTTTAATTGCTTTGGGACCAGGAACATCATTCCCCCAAGTTCACCCTCAATGTGAGCCCTGGTGCACAGAGTTTACACACAAAGCACTGGTGGCTGATCTCTGCTGTGATTAAGGAGAAAGGAACATTTCTCCAAACTGCATCAGAACAGACCTGGACACTCGTCTCACATTTTATATAAGTTAAATGGGGCTTAAGTTCTTTCCTGAAAGTTCAAATCAGTTCACTTCCTTCTTATTTCTGCTTTGCATTTTCACAAGTGTTTGCGTTCAGCAATAAAACCTAGAGACAGAAGTAAACACAATATGGTTCAAATCCATTTCAGAATTGTTCTAGGCAGGGTGCTGTTCTCAAGTTTTTACTAGACATGTAAAGTGGATTTGTCTACCACCAAAACACGTAGTCAAGACAAAAAGTACTCAAAAACAAAATAGGATTTAGAAGCACACACGTTTTATAAGCAAGATCGTGATTATGACCATAAACTCTTTATTACTTGGCTACGTCAACACACACACACACACACAAAATCCAGCTTTCATAATTTACACCCAATAATCAAGAGATAAGATTCCTGCCCAAACCTTTATAATCAAGAGTTCAAGTGAAAACTTCAAATAAGGCTGAAGTTCTTTACTCAAGCATGATAAAAATTTGATATTCTACAACAGCAGCAGCCACACCAGAATTTGGCCCCCTCAGAAATTGGCTAAGCCCCTACACCAGCAATATAGAAATACTCTGAGCCCCAACTTCCAGCTCTTGAAGTCACCAGTGCCACGTAAAATGAGAAAGCTGACGTCTGAATTAATTCCTTATACCAGGAAAATCCCTACTTCTAAAATTGCCAGTTCAAAAACGACCACAGGAAAACAACACAGGGTATTTTCCAGCTCCCTCCCTTGCAAGGAGACAGATGAGCCATATTAACTACAGCTTACCAAAAAAAAAAAAAAAGGAGAGAATCAAGTATGGAAAACGTCAGCTCCACAGAACAAGTCTGGCAAAGTTATAATCAACTAAAATCAGGTTCTTGTAATAGGAACTGACAGGGAAATTCTAGCTACTTGTGCTGCTTAGAAAGCTTAACATTGTCTGGCAAAGGGATGAAGCTGTAAAGCTGAGATCAAGTTCTGGGCTAGAGCTTCCCCAGCTTTTCAGGGAATTCTGATAAAGGAGGTCAGTTTGGTCAAGGTGAAAGAGTACAGAAGCCTCAGAGAAATAAATAATTTAAATACCTAAAACTAGAAATACTGCCTGTGCTCCACTCGGTTATAGACAGACATTCCTTTAAAAAGGGGAATAGTAAATCTAGAACAATGACCATGTGGATCCAGAGCCTGTTTGGCAGGGGTTGCCACACACAACCTCTAACGGGCCTTTGTGGAAGTTCCTGTATGGAAAACCATCCATTGCTGATGTCGCCCTTCAAATGATGGAACATTTTTTGCCTTCTGTGGCTTTGCCATCCTATTTCCTCAGGGGTGCCAGGCAGATAAACAGAATTCCACTTCAACTCCCTGCAGCTTAAAAAGTAAACCAAAAATAACCTAAAGCTTGTCCATTGAGGCCAGAGATTTAGAGATGAGTGTTTAACATTAGCCACCTAAATCCTAATTTCGAAACTGTAATATGGAACCTGGATTTTAAAAGTCTTTATGTATTTTATGGCCCACAGTGTTCTCCTGTTCCATGGTGCTCTCCAGCAAGGCTCTCGAGGGGAGGGCAGGCAAGGGGGGCGTGGGGCTATGGAAATTTATTGTGCCCCGGGATCCAGCCACTTGTATGGCAGCAGGACTGGCTGGAGAACAGCAAATCTGCTCCAAGGTTTTGAAATTTATCTTCACATCACTGATGCAGGACCAGGGGAACTGTTCTGCAAGAGATTTAGGGGGAGGCGAGGTTGAGAGCCTCAGCCATGGCTGAGAACAGAGGCTTCAGCCTGCCTTACTCACACAAGGAATTGCTTCTTACCCACCTTCCCAGGCCAACAGCTGCCACAGAGCCGCCCCAAACCTGAGGAAACCCCTCCTGGTGAGGATTTCAGGAATACTACTCCAACTGGCTGAATGTTTTCCAAAACCAGGAGACTTCAAGCAGTAAATGATGCTTTAATAAAAGCATTCTTGGCCATCTCTATGTAAGGGACACCAGCAGATTTCCCAGTTGGGAAGCTCACAGATGCAAGGTGGGACCTGTCAGGAAGCCAGCCCAGCTCCAGCACTGCCACCACCACCAAGAACTTGGATGCAGCAACATTTTCTCATCATTTCCCTTCACAGCAGATCCGTGGTGAGGGCTCCAGGGAAAAGAAAGGAAGTTGCTTGACTGTTGAGAGTGGGAATGTCAGAAGAACTCACCCTACGCCCACTGGGGTCAGGGGCAGGAGAGTGGGCCAAAACTCGCAAAAAATGTTTGCCTTTTTTGTATCAATTTCTGCAGTCCAGAGGCTGGGCAGTGATCAAAGGATGTCTCCTCACCAGGCAGACATGGTTCTCTGGTGGAAGTCCCATCCCTGCTGCTCAGGCAGGGCAGGGATGGCTCCACACCTCCCTTCAGCTCCTGGGCACGGGTCTGCACCCCATGCCCCACCTCACACCCCTTCACTGATCACTGCTGGGCCAAAACCTCTTCCCAAAGGATCGTCCCCAGGGTCAGGATGTGCACACCCACCCCATCTTATCTCTCCCAGGACCCCAACACCACCAGCACCCAGCCGCAGTGAAATGCCATAAAACTAAATTAATGCAGACATGGAAGCAATTCCTCCCTCTTCCACACAGAAAATAAACATTTTTCTGAATTTATACCATCAACACTGACCCAGTTTTAAGTGTCCAGGCATCAAGCAATGGAGATATTGCTACTGTCTTCAGTAGGATCAGATCTAGGCCAAGACTAGAATTCAAACAAGAGTTAATTAGGCAACATTAGGTTCAAAGCACTCTCAAGCCAGTTGTTCATCACTTTGTGGTTTGAATGTTTAGTTGCCTAAACCCATAGACATTGCAAACTGCAAACACTTCCAGCTGACCCGAACTTTTGGCTTCTTCCTTTTCATATCTTCTTATTTAGTCTTCCCTCATTATTATTTCTGTAAATTATTCACATCAGGAGTAATGAGCCACAAAAAAAAAGTACTTTAATAGCTGCTCGTTACAGGCCAGAATCCCTCAGTATTTTCAAATCTGTTAAATGACTGATTGCTGGGTCTCTTATTTGTTATTTCCAGAGTGCACTCACACAGCAGCCCAGGCAAACCAAGCTTGGGAAGTGGGAGGGCATTGGTTTTTACTGAAAATAACCCAGAGCAAAACTTAGCAAAAAAAACCCATTCAAACTTTAAAATCGGTAATTGTGCATTGTCTCAAGCCAGTCAGATAATCAAATGCCATTAAGAAATAAAGTGAGAAGGAAACAATGCAGGGAAAATTGAAAATCCCAGGCTGGGTAGCTGAGAAGAAGCACATTTCCAGCTCACACTCAGCAGTGCGTGTGCAACAATTTCTCTGTATTTCTGTGTTTGAATTGATTAGTAAAAAACAGTGAGGATTGTGGCGATCTGCAGCTTTGGAACCCCTCAATCCTGCTTTGGGATTTCACCTCTGCTTAGCTGAGCTTTGATCTCGTGTGCAGCTTTTGTTTGCACCAAATCTTAACAAGCCTGAAGCTGACCATGGATTTAGGAATTCATTTGTATTTTATGGTCTGAGTTCCTACACGGGGCTTTGACCCTGATTTCCACAGGAGCAGATCAGGGGAGGCTGCTGTTCCCAACAGGATGGTCCAACATGAGGAGGGCACAGCTGGGATCCCAAATGGGAACTTTATCTCCTGCTGTATCTCTGGAGGTCAGTTTGTCACTTTGACCAGACAAATGTGGGGCAGTCTGGCCCTCCAGGGCTGGAGTGGCATCAGCTGCCAGGACATGGGCACCACAGCAGCCACACATCCTTCCCATGGAATTCCGAGGAGAATTCATTGGAGAGGACTCCTGGGCTAAATTCCAAGGGGTGCCCAGTCCCCCAGAGCCATGCTGGGATGGGATAACAGTGCAGTGGAAGCCTCCAACACTCACCAGGATTGTGCTCTGACTTTGAAGGGCTCCCTCCCCTTAACGCTCATTCCAAAATGATTTGCAGATTTTTATTGAAGTGCAGTGGGGAGGAAAAACTAAGCATTACCAAAGGAAGGGGGAGGGAAAAAAAAGTGAAAATACATTTTCAGTTAAATTTTGAAAAGTCAATGAGACAACAAAATATGGGAAAATTGTTCCAGATGGCAAGAACATACTTGAGGAATTTCATTTAATCACATTCGTGCAAGATGTTTTGATTTGGATGACATATATCAATTGCATACTTAAATTAACAGCCCTTCCTACTGCAGCTAAAGGAAAGCTCCCAGGAGCAGGAAGGGGTCTCAGGGCTCTCAGTTCAAGTGCAAACACAGCCTGGATGGGGCTGAGTATCTTTTTTGTTGTTGCCTTGAGGAAAAATCAATGGTTCCTCTGAACACAGCAAGAAAGTGCTTGAGCAGCCTCAGCCTGGGTCTTCCGTTCCTGGTCCACGGAGCTGTACCAGGACAATTCCCATGCACCAGAGAGGTGGGATGGCCAGGTCTCAATGCCTTGGAAGGGATTTGATGGGCTGAGAGCAAGAAGGAATCCTAGACAAGCACGGAAGCTTCATCTCCCACAGTGTGATTCACCTTGAGCAAGCCCTCGGTGCTCCATCCCACGGGAATTCTCCTGAGGTGTCACCAGGGCTGCCCAGGCCAACAGCTCTGCTCCGACAGCCAGGCAGGGTGTGCAGGGCCCCTCCAAACCTCTTGGAAAGCTCAAACAAAAACCACTGAGGTTCCCTTTGGAAGGGAAATTTCATTCTCCACAAAAGCTTTCCTCATCCTGCTGTTATTTAACCCATTTTCCAGAAAAAAAACCAAAAACCTGATGGTCCCAAGATGAACATTTTAATACACACACACATATATGAATATACATATATACACACACACANTTTTTTTTGCACAGCTTCTTCCTGCAGCTGTGCTCTGGAGGGAGCCATACATACACATACAGGTATGTATATTAGTTATTGCTAAAATAACTGCACTAAGGCCCTTTGTTTGGCGACTGTCTACTTCTGAGGAGTGAAACATGAGGAGCTGGAGCTTGCCAGCTGCACATTTCACTTTCTCATCTCCCCAAACAGAGATTGAGAATAGCCTGTTTATCAGATGTGTATCTAACTCCTATTCCACCGTGAGGTCTAAAAAGGAATTTCCAGCCTTACAAATGTGCCCCTGGTGGGGCGTTACCGTCTGTTCCCATCACTGCAAAGGGTCCCTCTCCCTCTCCAGCCCCAAACCCGCTGAGGCATCTCTTTAATGACGAGCAAACAAAAGGCGAGAGCCTTTCTTGCCGTAATTTATACACAAATACGTTACCAATTAAAAGGTAACTGTGAAAAATAAAGCTGATAATTGAAAGCCTTCTGCAACCTGAACTCTAGCATTGCTACCGTGACATTACAATAATTAGTTAATCTACCCCCTAATTTGTCTCAATTTGCATTGGCAGGCTGGAAGCTGCTGTCTACATGATTTCTCATTGAAAACTGTGGTAGAAAAGAAAGGAAAGGGGGGGTTCTTCCCACAACCCACCCACTCTGTGTGCAATCTTCTCCCTCTTCCCTCCAGCACCACTGTAAATCTGGAATCCATCTCCATTAAGACAAGTGGAATTACGCTCCAGATCCACTAGGAGAAGAGAATTTGGCTTAACACCCCCTGAAATGCACCAAACTCATGCATTGAAAAATGCCCTTTCATTGCCCCAGGCTGCTGCCCATGGGGCTGTTGCAGTGCCAGGTTTGGCACAGGGAATTTGCACAGAATTCCTTCACTTCTAAATCTCCATCCCCACTGGCAAAGGTTTGAGCAGTCCATAAATTCCCTGAGTTTTCCTCTTGCCATGCAGAGCAGCAGAGGCAGATCCCCACTTCTCACCTCAGCTGCTCAGATGGATGGAATATTTTGGGATGTCTGTGCATCCCAAACACAGGGGGCAAAGAGGAGTTCAAGGCAGGATTCCACACTTTGGGAGTGCCCTGCTCTGACTTCCATGTACCTCTCCTTCCACCAGGGGTCAACTGCTCTGCTCCCACACCTGTGCAGCCAGATGTTGGACAACAGCAATTCAAGCCATTAGAAAGACATTTTTTAAAATCTATTTGTTTAAAAATAAGGCAGGAAGACAAGTATTGATAAAGACAATCCTTTCCAACTAGCTCGAGGCTTTGACAAAATACATCTTGCCTTTCTAGGAATTATGTTTACTAATCTGCACAAGACTTGCCATACCCTCTATTTTTCAAATCAAGCTCCATTTTGCTCCCTTCCACAAGATGAAACCCACCATTATCTAAAAAAACAAGGACAAATTGTACAACTCCCAGCAAGCATTTGCCAAAATGTTAGCCCTCAGCACTTCTTTTTAAACAAACATGAGGAAATAAGATGACCTTTAAATTGCTTCTTGACATGTACTAAATCTACAGAAATTAGGAGGATTCTCTGGAAAGAGCTGTATAATTTTAGTACTCAGTGTATTTTTAGCTAGGAATATTTTGTATACAAAAGAATGCTGCGTGCAGTGACACTTCAGGGATTTTAGGGAGCTCTGAAAGGCTGGAGTTTAGGTTAAAGGGCAGTAGAAGCAGTAGGTGGATGTCCTGAAGAAAGCGGAAAACAACCACCATGAGCTGACCAAAACTTGCATCACCTGCTCAATACATTTTTATTGCCCCCATCATCTTATCCTTTAAAAGCAGAGTTTGGGGGTTGCATTAGTGAATTAATTCCTCCTTTCACCCACCTCCTTCTGCTGCTAAGACAGAGAAGGTGCAGGGCAGGTGAGCAGAGTCTGAGCTGCAGCTGCACAGGTAAATTGGAGAGGGCAGCTGGGTCAGAGCCCTGAACTGGGGTGAGCTCAGTCACCCTTTTTTTCCAGTGAGACTGATTCAGTCACCAAAGGGGAGGTGGGTGGCTGAAGAACAAGAGTCCCAGGAGCTGGGGGTGCTGGAAGGAAGGAACACAGGCAGTGGATCTGCTGCCTGGTGAGATCCCTGAGAGAACCCTGGCAGGGGCAGGCTGAGGTGCCCACACGGGGATCAGGGTTTGCTGAGACCTTTGCAGTTTGTCTCAGGTTTATTTCATTGGGCAGGGAAGGATTGCAGCTCAGTGTGAGTGCCTGGAGCACTCGTTTTCCATCTCTAGCCCCGGTGGAGTGTGATGTTCTCTCCCAGGAGAGCTGCACCCTCCCCGAACTGGGTCACAGCACCTCTGAGCTCTTTGAGAGGGGTGTGAAGGGGCATCTTGTGCCACAACCCAGGACTCCATGGTGTAAAAACCTCCTGGAATTCCCCACAAAACACAGATGGGACCCAGATCCAGCACATTCTTGCAGTCACCCATAGTCACCCATCCCAAAAAGGCACACATATTCACCCATCCTAAAAGTGCCAGCTCAGACTGAACTAGACAGGCTTAACATCACCCCTAAATCAGAGACAGAGCACTGCAAGCCTGAAGGAAGAGAGGCAAGGACAAAGTAGAACACAAGGAGAATTTGAAAGTGGCCACATCTCCCAGACCATGACAATAATTCTTTCACAACAAGCAACTTTCCAGCTCAGATCACTCAAGCCCAGCACTGTGAAGACTGAGGCAAAGGCAGGAAAAGAGTCAGACACTGTTCACTGAATATACAATTCTTAATGGTGAGAAATTCGGAGCTGCCAACACGTTTCTCCCTATTTCTCCCCTGCACATTCATCCATTCCCTGCAAAACTCACACAGACAAAGCTCTCAGAGTTTGGGGAGATGGGCTGGGCTGGCATTTTCTCTTTACTAATGCCAGGAATTGCTCTGCTCAGTTTTCCAAGAGCAGAAGTGCTGACACACAGGTTTAGCAATGCCCAATTCAGCCAGTGACAGCTACAAGTTCAGTGTCTATTTTCCTCCCTCTCCTCAGTGCGACTCCTATTAAAAAACACCAGCAGCTCTCAGCTACTCCCTGCAGTGGTTTCTGTGGATCCTCCTGTGGAATACCTCTCCCCTGTGCACTACACTCAGGAATTTCACTTCCTAGCAGATGTTTGAGTAGGTTACTGCAGCAGGCAAAGTGCACAGGCAAAAACACCAAGAAAAAATAAACAGGAAAACAAGGACTTAAATTCACCTGATCTCCCAGCCCCGCAGTGCGCAAAGTTTCATTGGAACTAAACACTTGAGGCACAATGACAGAACATCTCAGGTTTTGCCCTGCAGGATGACAAATCCCATCCCAAGGACTCAGCTCAGAGCCCCCATTCCATTTCAGAGCGGCTCTCAGAGCCTCTTCAGCACACACAAGTTCTTTGGAGCTTCCCAAATATGTATACACATCTATAAATCCCATTGCAGGCTTCCATGTGAAATGAGATTTGTGTTTCCTGATCCTTTTGATAGCCTCCTGTAGACAGGAGACGTACAGAAGCTGCTGCTGAGCACAAGGTGTGCTTACTGCACATTATTTAAGGGTTGCAATGAGTGTTCCTTAGCCAAATATTTCCACCCGTGAGGTGATGTGTTTACACTCCCCGTGGTTCAGGACCAGCAGTGGCCTGGGATAGACTGTGCCTCTCCTGTTTGGAACCCCACAAGCCACATGCTGGGAATCAGGTAGCCTCAAACTGTTTGACTTCTCTCACAACCACAGCTCCAGATGTGAAGCAGCATCACTCTCCCTTTTTAGAGATGACTTCCCCCATGATCCCGTTTCTCTCCTACCTAGAAATCTGAAAATTCAAGTTAGCGGAGGAACAGTCAGGAAATAGAAGAAATTATACAGCTTGCATGATATGGAATACATTGGAAGAAATCAGGAAAAAAACTACCAGAATAACCACAAAACTTTCAGTTCTCTGGGAAGAAAAGGGCTTTTTTCCAGCACATGAGGGTGAACCAACACATTCCTATGCACAGGGATGGCCAGAGAAGGAAGAGTATAAATTTAAATTGATTTTGCCATCCCAACCCCTCTACTTCTATGTCTTTGGTGAGACAGAACAAGAGGCATTCAGCTGGTACCTATTATGGTACATTCCAAAGGAATTTTGGGAAGAACTCTCCCGAGACATGGAGCCACTTGTTTCCACAGCAAGGTGCTCTTCCTTTCCACCCTCTGCACCAAAGTGCTTCCTCAGGGAAGGGGTGACCATCTGTGCGTGCAGGAAACTCTGCAGATACCCAGATCCTGGGTACAGCACTCACCCAGAGTATTTCACCACCCTTCAGTTCTGAGATAAAACTGGCACTGGCCCCAAATGGCTTCTCTGACCTTACAGAGTCATCTCTACCTTCCCCCGACCTCTTTTCCTGCCTGAGCACACTCCTGGCCAGGCCACGGTTCTGCCCTGTTGATGGTGAACGTGCTGGTGTGTGAACGTCAGTGCTAAGGAAAATTCCCTCTCCAGCCATCCAGGAGCTGCTCAGTCTTTTAAAGTCAGACAGACACCTGCCAGCTTCTGAAACCCCAACCACCAGTGGGTCCTCATCACCTCACCCAGATGCCCAAAAAACCCCAAAGTTTCTGACCCTATTTTCTGACTCTATTCCACACAGATCTTGGCACCCCGTGCTTTTTAAATAATGCTGATTCGGAGAGTCGCAGAAATATCCTATGGTTCAAAAATCAGTGTTCACCTAAAAACTGGAGTAGGGTGTCCACCACACAGTTTAGTTGTTTAGAAAGGCCCAGTGTCACCAGCCAAAAGAGCTGGTAATAGGCACGAGAAAGGATTCTGAGGTCCTTGATTTAGGGAAGACAGGGGCAATAGCCTATGGTCTAAAAATCAATGTTTACCTGAAAACTGGAGTATGGTGTCCATCACACACCTTAATCTGCTAGACAGACCAGTGTAACCAGCCAAAAAACTGGTAATAGGCACAAGAAAGGATTCTGGGAATCCTGACTCAGGGAAGGCAGGGGCTCAGAGCACCCCTTGTAACTGTGGCTGAACACTGAGGCTCCCTCAGAGTGGGCTCAGTCCCTGGTGCTGAGGAAAGCTCAGTCCACACCAGGAGTCCCCGCTGCTCCTCTGCAGGACACCAGTGGCAGCAACAGACCGAGCTCAACCCCTGAACTCCTGCAGCAAACACACTATGGCAGGAGGAGCTGCTGAGAGCCCAAAAACACGAGAATGAGCTTGTGAGCCCATCTGCAGGCATCCTAACACGGCTTCCCCAAAACCTCCCGGGCAGGGGGATGTCCCAGGTAAGGGATGGCAGCCCCAGATGAGGGAGTTCCCTTTGTGCACCAGCCCCTGAGTTAATCCAGCAGCATCTGGCAGTGACGCCCTTGTTAAGGCTGCTATTTATAAAGCCTGATTGTTCCTTCAGGGACAGCTCTTGGCACAGGAGGCCTCAGGAGAGCTGCAGTGATCTGGTTAACAAAACAAGCTGGGAAATCAAGTCTGCTTTTGATTTATAACACAGCAAACGAAAATTACGATTTGCCAGGCTCGTTTTGGCACTCTCATAATTCAACTATAGTTCTGATTATTTTTTAAAAATAATAATTAAAAACCCACGGAGTTTAATTACCATAATTATGGGAATACTCAGAGTGAATGGGACATGAAAATAATGAGGCAAACTTGCACAGCTCCAACTCCACCAATTAACAGGATGTTAAGTTTGTGAGACAAGCCTTAGCAGGGGAAAAAAAAACTTCTCCACATGCACCGTTGCAGCAGAAGGGACAAACCCACTTCGTGCCGAGGTTTTATCACAAACCTATTGCACCCTCTTGTGCCACAGAGTCAGAATTACTGTGGCTTGGCTGGAAATGGATTGCTCTGCAGCACTTGACCTTCAAATCCTCCCTCCTGCAGCAGAACTTGGGAAGAATGTGCAGAGTTGTGGCAGCAACACGCTAAAGGCTGTTAGTGATGGTTTTCTGTGCAAGAATGAATATTGCTAATTCCCAGGTTTTTGGGGATTCCCTGGGTGTTTGCTTTGCCAGGGTCACCTCAAGATTTTGTTGGACGATGGCAGGTTGGAGCTGAGTCAGCAGTGCCCTGGAGCCAGGAGGGACATCCCTGTCCTGGGGACATCAGGGACAGCATCACTGGTCAGGCCAGGGAGGGATTGTCCTGCTCTGCCCTGGGCTGGGGCAGCCTCACCTCCAGTGCTGGGAGAGTTTTGGGCACCAATAAAGATCTAAAGGTGTGAGAGAGTGTCCAGAGCAGGGACACGGGGATGGGGAAGGGTCTGGAGGGGCCCGTGAGGAGCAGCTGAGGGCCCTGGGATTGTCCAGCTGGAGCAGACTGAGGGCAGAGCTCCCCGGGGGCTGCAGCTCCTCCCGAGGGGCAGCTCCCATCTCTGCTCTGGGACAGGGCCAGGAGCCAGGGAAGGGCTGGAGCTGGGCCAGGGCAGGCTCAGGCTGCAGAGCAGGGAAAGGTTCTTCCCCCAGAGGGTGCTGGGCACTGCCCAGGCTCCCCAGGGAATGGGCACGGCCCCGAGGCTGCCAGAGCTCCAGGAGCCTTTGGACAGCGCTGCCAGGGATGGCCAGGGGGGGATTGTTGGGGGGTCTGGGCAGGGACAGGGGCTGGGCTGGGTGATCCTGGGGGTCCCTCCCAGCTCAGGATGTTCTGGGATATCAGAAACTTTGTTGAATCACTTGGTAGATCCAGCACCCCACAAATCTGCCTGGTCAGACCAGAACTGGCCCTTTTCTGGGTTCTCTAGGAGAGGAAAGAGCTAAAAACCTACAAAGAGGATCCCTATAAAACATGAATCTCTCATTCCCTGCTCAGCGAGGCCACGGCAGAGGAATATTTCTTTGCCTCGGGTGCCATGTTCAGTGTTTGTGCTGCATTTTAAGCAAAGCAAAGAACAGCAGAAAGTTTGAATAAGAATAAGATGTATAGAAAACACTGACAGAGTCAAGGCAGAGCCGTCAGGGACTGCCCTGCCTAGGAAAGATCAACGAGTTCCCTTCAGCCCTCAACAAGGCAAGAGGGAACAAAACCCATTTTTTTCTCTCTGGTCCTGGTTGATAGGACAAGGAATAACAAGGCTAATTTGATCCATGGGAGATTAAGGTGAAATATTAGGACAACAAAAAAAATCTCCTCAATCAGTCTCTTCAAGTAGTCCCTCAGTGCAAATTAAAAGCAGCTTAGGCAGGGATGTCAGGGATAACGTGGGCAGAACACATCCTCCAAGCAGCAGAGTGAATTACACGGCTTCCCGAGGTCCTTTCCAGGCTTGTTGCTGTTGTGCTCAGCTCTGGAATTGTTCCTCTCTGATTAACACCGAGGTTTGTTTTTCAGGGGATCAGGCAGGAGCTTGTCCAGCAGCTGAATAACAGAGTGGTTCTCTGGCAGTCACATCCCAACCCCAGCACTGCCTCTCTCCTGCTGGGAGCACCGGGGTAATGCTGATGTGCAGCTCCTGATCTCTGGGAAAACACCACGTTTCCAAACATTTCACCGCCTTAACTGCAAATTTTAGCCCGAGCTAAAGTTGCTTCTGCTACAGCACAGAAAAAAAAATTATTTCAGGTACAGGAAAAGTCTCTAAATCCGTCGATTAAAGAGCAAGCAGGATCCTCAGCTGCTGCTGCCAGCACAGAGCCAGAGCTTCCCTCAAAGCAGCTTTGGCCCCTTCCTTGCTGAGGATGAAATCTAAAGAAAATATACTAAATAACAAAGCTCAAAAAAAAAAAAAAAGAAAGAAAGAAAAAAAAGAAAATGGGAATAAAAAATCACCACAATGCCTCGGTTTAGCAGGGATAATCTTCCCCATATCTTTTCCTCATGAAGGCACGTGGCTGCAGCAGGAGTGGGGGATCTGCTTGATCTGCTTGGACCTGCCAAGTGCTGATAGGGAAGTTCCCAAAGCCTGGCTCAGGGGCTGTAGGACAGGCCTGGAACAATTGGAACTAAATTACCCTGTGATCCATGAATCAAAGCGCTGGCAATTACCATCCCAAGGCAGGTGAAACAAGAACAAATAATGAACAAAGAGATGTTTGAAGCCCTTGCTGATGCACTCCCTGTGCTCGCTGCTCACTGGACACATTTTACCCGGAGCCAAGGTGAGCCTGTGATAGCCCCAGTTAATCACAGCTGAGAAAATGAGGGTGTAATCTTCTGGGCTGGAAAGCAGCAGTTCAAACCTCCTCCAGCGTGCACCCAATAAGGCTTTTATAGCCTCTGCTTAGATTTAAAATGGGAGAACAGAAAACAGGTATGAATTGGGCCAAATTGCACCTTGGCTGAGAGGCAGCACAGCCTCTGAGACCCCTTGGAGGGGTTAAAAACACTCCCAGGCAGCAGCAAACCATACACATCCCATTTTATGTGGGATTTTAACACGCAAGATGAAGCTCTCTGCGTTGAAGACGTGACATTTTTGACAAGGTTTATATAAAAATTCATATTGCAGACTTAAATTACTGATTTTTTTGTATTATTATTATTATTCAAGTTGCTCAAGCCCAGGTTTCTCCCCCACAAGGCAGATCTCTGCGTGCTGGTGACAGGTTCCTCTAAACATCTCTTAGCAACTCCTGAGAAGTGGCCACAAACCACAGCCTGAATACCAGAGGTTTCAGTTATTTCCTGGCATTGCTTTCCTTTGTCTCTCAGTCCATCCAACCTCTGGCCACAGCCCATCTCTCACAAATCAGCCACCTTTAACACTCCAGAGTTCTCTGGAGTTCTGAGCAGAGTTCTCGGCTCAAAAGAGCCACAGATGGGAAGACAAAGAGGTGTCACCTACAGGGAGCACCACAGGACCATGGGAGGCATCAGGGCTGGAAAAGACCCCCAAGATCAGAGCCCAGCCTTTGACCAGGAACCCCCCTGCCCACAAAACCGTATCCTAAAGGGCCACATCCACTCATCTCCTGAACATTTCCAGGGCTGGTGACTCCACCACTTCCCTGGGCAGCCCCTCCCAAAGTTGACCCACTCCCTTCAATGAGTATTTTTCTAATATCCAACCCAAACCTCCCTGGCACAACCTGAGGCTGTTTCCTCTCATCCTGTCACTGGGTCCCTGGGGAAAGGAGCCTTTCAGGACCAGCCAACCTTCAAACGAGGATCTAAACTCAACAGCAAAGTGACAGAGCAGCGCCCAACTCGCTGGCAGTTTGCATTTCCACCCTCAGACACAGAAAGGAACCGAAACACAGAGGGATGGAGGAAAGAATGAGCCTCACACCAAACTGGGAAGAAGGTTCCAAGACATGAGTGAAGCTATTGAGGGCTTCCAGCTGCCCAAATTTGTCCCTATTTTTACTTCCAGGTGCTTGCAAGAGGGGCTGCCTGCACCACTGAGCTACTGCTGCTGCCTGACCCCGCACAGCAACCCCTGTCGAGCAGTGCAGGGATGGAGATTCATCCAAACTCTGGTGTTGTTGTTGGGCTGAACAGAAATGGCCCCAAGAATGGGCTTTAGGCAGGGCAGGTGCAGAAAGCCAGGGAGTGTTCCCAGCTCAGCCTGGTGTTAAGACGTGCTGAATTCCCATCAGCAGCACTGGAAGGCTGCAGGTAAACTGGAAACAAAGCTGGGGCCCTTGCAGAGAAGCTGATGGAACAGGAGTGCCTGCAGGAGAAGGGAAAGAGGAAGGAGCCAAGCCTCAGGCTCCAGGGAACGCATGGCTGGACCATTTCTGGGCACCTATCCTGATCTCCTCCTGGGCCATTAAATTCACGTCCATGGAGAGCTCAGGCTGCTCTGGAGCTGGTGACAGAGCTGCTGACAGAGACTGCCCCTCTGGCAGGGGGGTCAGGACCCAGTGATGTCCCTCTGCAGCCCTCACCCATCTCTTGGCCTTTGCTGAGCTCAGCAAGTTGCATTTCCAGCACCATTGCAGCCCCAGCTCTGCACTGGCAGCGTGACTCCTGCTCCAAATGCCACTTTCTCCTCCATTCCCTGAGCCCAGGGGGAGGGAAATGGGGGAAAAGGAGGAGCAGAAAGGGGAGGCTGATTCTCACCACAGCTGCAAGTTCCAGCTCTAAACTGCTAACCCCTCTGCTCCTTGGAAAGCTGACTTCCAAATCCCTAGGTGTTTCATTATCTCTTCCACTCCCTCCCAGAGTTTCTCTCAGGTAATTGTTCCCACCATAGCATCTGCTTCAGTTTGAGCCTGTTTCCTCCCTCACCCCAAGGTTTTTCAGCACGAGCGAGGTGATGGCTTTGCCTCGGCTCCCTCGTTCCCTGCATGAGCAGTGAAAGGTCTGAGAGGCAAAGAAATGAGTTTGTGCAGGGACAAAACTCCTGCCCAGGTAAGAGAGGGAATCACCAGCCCCTGGGGAAGCAATAACAGGCAACGAGCTCAGCACAGAATCAGAAATAACCTTCTACCAGCCAGGTAACCTGAGCAGACACTCGTGGACTTGGCCTTTAGACCCATCCTGCCCTCACACACAGATTCCTCCAGCTCCAAGAGGAACAGAGGAATTGTCATTCCACATCACTGCTGATAAAGTGCTGGTTTTCAGACAAGTCACCGTCCCTGCTGTGAGCAGCAGCCAAAAGATGCTGCAAAAACTTGCACCTCCAGTCCTGGTTAGGTCATCATTACCCTCACAAGAGAAGTGAGGAATCATGAGCTCATCCTTTGGCAGGAAGGGATTGACTGTAGTTTGCAATATTCAGAGTAATTTGTGTAATTTAATGCGGAGGGTGAAGTTCTCAGCCAGGGTAAATCAGAGCAATGTCAATTTTGCACTATTGATGCAGCTGGGTCAGCCTTTTAACAAAAAAACTTCACTCTTCTTAAAAATTTCTTCTGTTCACCTTGAAGAAGCCTCCTTTAAAGCCATACACAGTTTCTGGGTTGCAGTAACTATCAGCTAATTGCTACCTGGTCAGTGCTGCAACAGCCAAAGTGTTTCCATCACGGCTTTGATTGAACCTGGGTAGATGGAAAAAAAAGCAGAGAAAGCCCAGTGCAAAGGTATTTTAATCAATTAGGAGGTAGGTGGATAATCATGACTCCCATCAGGTAACTAATTACAGAACTGATTCAATAACTGGCTTTTTAAAGTGTAACAAAGTTCATTGGGACAAATTCAATAGTGCTGCAGATTCCTGGAAGCGCCTCAGTGGCAGAGGAGAGATGGTTTGCCATCTCCAGCTTTTCCCACAGCAGAGATCTAAGGGCAGGCAGGAATAACTTATCCTTGGTTTCTGTGCTAAGCAAGAAGTATTGCTGGAGAGGACTGCCATGGAGAACCCAGAACAGACCAGGACATTCAAAACTCTGAGATGAAGCAGAAGCTGCTGCTCTGGGCTGGGACACAGCTGATTCCCCTCACAGCAGCTGCCACAGGGCTCAGCCTGGATCCGGGCTGGGAGCAGTGCTGGTAACTCAGGGATGTTTGAGTTTTGTTCAGAACTGCTCACGCTTTGGCTTTTCTGCCTCTCACCCCAGCAGGGCAGAGGCTGAAGAACGAGGAGCTGTGGGGACACAGCTGGGACAGCTGATCCAAGGGACATCCCACAGCACAGGGCTCCGTGCACAGTGTATAAAGCCAAGGCAGGAGGAAGAGGAGGATGTGCAGAGTGATGGGATTTGTCTTCCCAAGCCATCACTGCTCATGATGGACCCCGACTGCCCTGGCATGGCTGAGCTCCTGCCCCTGGGGATGATGCCTTAAGATTTACCTTTGATGTATTTCAGGTTCTGTTCTGCCCAGGGCTGCAGCTCTGAGCTCACAGTCAGTGTCACTCAGCCCTGCACACAGCAGGGACACAAAACAAATCCTTCTCCTGCTGCACACCAAGAACAACTTTCAGGCCCAAAAGCACAAACAAGGGTGGCTGGAGGGAGGAACAAGAAGGATGGGACCTCACAGCCTGGAGCTGGAATGGGACAATTAAACCCCAACATGCAAATGGACCAAAACTTATATAAAAGGGTGAGACCCGATGACTGTTTGTCCATTTTGTGACCATTTTGGTTCCATTTTGTGATAATTTTGGGTCCACCTTGGGTGTAGCCCTGGCCAGGCCCTGTCCTGCCCAAGGTGTATCCTAAAGGCCTTTCAATAAATCCCTACTTTACTGTTCAGGTTTCAGGTCAGCCTCCCCAAGGCATCAGGGAGTCAGGAAAGAATTCCTTGGTTTGCTTTGCTTGCCTGAATAGCTTTTGCTTTACCTATCAAGCAGCCTCCAGCTCAAGCCACGAGTTCTCCTTTTCACTCCTGTGATGCTCTCCCCTGTCCCAGTGGGGGAGGCTGAGCTGCCAGCTGGGGTTCAGCCATGGCAGAGCCTGAGCAATGCAGCGTGTGCTGGGCCATGAACAAACCCTCCCTGCTGGCCATTCA
Source organism: Cyanoderma ruficeps (assembly GCA_008694505.1). Taxonomy (NCBI): domain Eukaryota; kingdom Metazoa; phylum Chordata; class Aves; order Passeriformes; family Timaliidae; genus Cyanoderma; species Cyanoderma ruficeps. The sequence continues at coordinate 8,093,832 of VZDJ01000051.1, forward strand.
GGCAGCATTTCTCCTGCTACAAGGCAACAAATCAAGCTCTGCTCGTGGGTGTGTACAAGTCCATGATGTTCCCCGAGTCCGGGTGCACATCACTGAATTTGGACTTGGGTCTCAATTGTTTCCTACCCCACCTCCCTGCTCAGACAGGCTCCTGTGGAAGCCAGAAGCGTTGTTTCCTGACATGTAGACATGAGGAAAGATCTGTTTCCTCCTGGACTGGCTCATGGGAAGACCATACTCTGGGCCAGCTCTCTTGGAGCAGCTTTAGGATCACCTCCCAGTGACATGATTCCTCCCACCCCTGGCCATCCATCCAACACCAGCAGCACTCCAACCACGGCAAAACCACCTCCATTTCCACACAAAAAGGGCTCAGCTGCAAAGGTCTTACACCAAGCCCAGGCCCTCCAGCCATGACCTACAGCCACCACTGTGCCTGGGAGCAATTTGCTTTGGTAGGAGCAGGATCTGCTTTTAAACCCAAGCCCAGCAGCCAAGTAGGTGGTCACTTAATATCTCTGGGTACTTTCAGGGAAGATTAGGTGAAAGTCCAAATCCAGGTTGACATTCCCTCTCTCGGAGAAACAGGCCTGCAATAAATAAGGCTGCGTGCAAGTTGTTGTTCCTGCTAAACTGCTCCGCTCAGGCACTTAGAGCCAATGTGTTCCTCATTAGCACTCGGGGAAGCTGCGAGTGCACGGGGCTCTCTGTGCAGCCCCGTTCCCCTTCTCCTCCCAAACACATGGAAACGCTTTAAAACTCAGAGCCCTGGGACCTGTGCAAGGGCGACAAGTGACGAGATGAGGAGAGGAGACCAGAGCCAGCCCCTGACAAATTTGAACCATCCAGGCTTTAATCCATAACAGCCACCCCCCACATGCCCCCCCCCAAAAAAAAAAATTGATGCTAAACAAACCTCGACTTTTCCAGAGAGGAGATTACATGTGTAATGGAAAAATTATGGGTATGGGGAGTCTGGCCTACAAAAATTGGTTAATATTAAGAGCCTTCAGTTTTGCTTTCCATGATTAATGGAACTTCCCCTACATGTAACTCAGTCAACATTTCCATCCCCCTCAGAGCCTATTGAGAGCCCCCCCCCCTTTTTTTTTTTTTAATTTAAGGAAAATGGAATTTTAAGACTTTGCAGCATTTCCATAACTTGCTGGGAGCAGGTGATTGGCCATTTCCCCTTTCAAATACCATCCCCCTCACCAGGCAAAGCAGGGGAACACAGGGGCATTGCCCTCACAACCCCCACCTGGGACAGCATTTAGGGCTTTCCAACCTAAAAGACTCCATGGTTTCCCTCACTGTAACACCCCACAAAGCCAAGCAGAGCTGAATTGCCTCCCAGAGAGGGATCTGATGGGCCATGGGGATGCCCAACTCTTCTCCAGAAGTGAAGAGGCATCACAAAACTGTCTAATGAAACAGTTTGAGCCCCAGCACTGGGCAAAGCAGAAATAGGCCATTAATGCCAAACCCACAGGACTTTAAAACTTAAAGCTGTTGGGAGAAATGTTTGTGCATGTTGCTTTCATGCCAGTGGAAACATATGAAAAGGCTGAAACTCTCTGCACTGGCATGGCAGGTTCAGCTTTGATCTCTCAGGAGGTTCATTTCCTTCATTAGGCTTTTCTGAAAACCCACTTTTATGAACCCTTTTAATTTTCCCCCTGCATCTCACCCCCATAAAAGCCTTTTTAGATTCATTTGACAAAAGGGCAGGGTGGGGGACGAGGTTTCATTTAATTGCCACTAAACATTACCTGAAGATGCTGGTTCTGTAGGGGGACGCTGGAGCTGCTCCTTGTGAGAGCCACAGGCACTGAAGGAGGGAAAAAAACCCACTAAAGCAACAATAGATCATTAAAAGGGACACAGGGAGGAGGGAGGGGAGCAGATCCTCAAAGCACCAACACCAGGCACAGGACAGAGAACAGCAGGGACATGTCCAGCACAACGTGGCTGGTCACTGCTGCAAAACATCCCCCACAGCCCCTGGTTAATCCCTGGATCCCCGGGCAAACCAGAACCTGGCCACAGTCCAGTGGCACAGCCTCTTCCTCACGGTGGGGCTGCAAGGCTTAAAAATTCCAGATTAAAGGAGTTTCAAGGGGATTCAGCATCCCACTACCCAAATTTCGGCACCAAGCTGATCACAGCATTTGAGCAGGTGGTTTAGGGCTGCTGTTCCTGTTAGGAGAAACATGGGATCAGTGGGGCACCCTTTGAAATGCCTGCAGTGGGGAGAATTTGGGCTCTGCATTTATTCCTGATGGAATCCTTGCAAAAAAGAAAGAAAGAAAAAAAAGTGTACACATAATTTCATCCACCCTATATGCAAGCCACAGGTAACAGTGTTGAGTTCACTCCTCCAAAGGGAAATCTGGGTCCTTCTCAACATCAGAGACCACCAAAGTCTTCAGCCACCATTGCCTGGGGTGCTGGGTGCAGTCCCCCACCGAGGCACTGGACTGGGCAGTGTCATTCTACCCACCAGGAGCAGCTTCATTTCAACAGCAGTTTCTGGTTTTTTTACCTCCTCTATTCCTATTAAGAGTTAATTTAGGAGTAGCCCGTTGCTTGGAGTAAATTAGCTGAACGAACACAATGAAACTACCAGAGCAAACTGTAACCAGCTCATCTGTGTAGATGAACTTGCTCAAGTCCTCGGCAGCAGATACTCCACTTAATGAGAAAACTGTGTCCAGATCCCTGCTCAGGCTGTGCTGAGCCCTCAGGGGTTGTGTCCTCTGACGAGAGAGAACAATCCCCACTTTGCACTCTCAGCCTGCTCCTGCTAGAGAAAGTTGTCACTTCCAGACAATTTCCAAGGGACAGATTCTGGCCTTGCATAAAACACGAATCCACGCAAGGAAAGCCATTCAGTTATTCAGATTTTAAGCCTGGCATAGCACAGAAGAGGTTCTGTCCCGCCTTCTCCTTTCTGATGTTCACTTAATTCACTGGAACGTGAACACAACTGGATTTAACAGGACTCAACAACTGCAATAGCTCGCACTATTTCTTTAGTCCTGGGAGCACAGGCCACTGCTTTTCTGCTACATCAACCCCAGGCCTCCCCCAGCCCAAACTCAATTTCAATTACATTTAACAAAGGTAGGTGGATGGACAGCATGAAGTCAGATGAAGTTCAGTGCAGACAAATGCCAGGTAATGCACTTAGGAAAGGATAATTTGAACTACACAGGGAAAAGAAAAAATAACAGAATGCTTTTGCAAGATAATCATCTGCTGTGCACAGAGAGGCAGGGAACTGAAAAGACTTTAATGGGAAGGGATGGCAAGTCCTTCCTTGGGAAGCTGCTCATCCCAGATCGCAGCAATCTGAGCTCAACCCCAACTCCTGCAGCACTGCAGAGCTCTGAGAGATCACAGAGACTCTTCCACAAGTAAAGCTTGAGTGGAGCTGGAGTCTGGTGAGTGCAGCAAAGGATCCATGAACATGCAGCTCTCTGTGCACCTCTGAGCCAGAACGTGCAGAGGTTCTGGGGACACAGCTGCAAACAGCAGGGCAGAGAAACTGCTCCCCCAAAACTTCTCCCCTTGAACTTTAAATCCAGGCATTGTGAAGCTGTGTGCAGACACATTCCCCACTGGTGAACAGGAGCCATGGGGTGCCAACAGTCAGTGCACACGGTGAGATTCCCCAGGGAGACACTCTGCACCTGCCTTTGCACGCCAGCTCCCACAGAACCCCTGCCTGGTCTGGGTGGGGAGGGACCTTAAGGCTCATCTCATTCCAGCCCCTTCCATGGGCAGAGACAGCTCCCATCAGACCAGGTTGCTCCAAGCCCCATCCAACCTGGCCTTGGACTTCCAGGGATGGGGCAGCCACAATCCCAACCCTGTCCCCCTCCTTACACAGCAGCCCAGCTCTGAGACTCAAACCCCTGTGTGCTGGGGAGACCAGGGCACCCAGAACAACAACTGCAGCCTGCACTCTGCAAAACAAAACTCAACCTCACACTCTGTAATCCTCACACAGGATCTAGATTTGCTGGAGAGGAGCAACCACAGGTGCAGCCTGTCCCAGAGAGCTCTGCTGCTCCCTGCCTGTGTCCCTGCTCCAGGGGAGGAGCCCCAGCACTGGTTCCCAGCCCCACAGCAGGGAAAAGGTGGGTGGCAGAGGGTGCTGGGCACTGCCCAGGCTCCCCAGGGAATGGGCACGGCCCCGAGGCTGCCAGAGCTCCAGGAGCCTTTGGACAGCGCTGCCAGGGATGGCCAGGGTGGGCTTTATGATCCCTGTGGGTCACCCTCGTTCAGGATATTCTGATTCTGTGAAGGAAAACAAGCCCGACTCCTCACTCCCCCCACATCCGCTGCCTTAAACACCGAGATCTTCCCTTCCACACACCTCTGGAGAACAAGAAGAGCCGGCACAGATATGGGAGATGCAGCACGGCCTGCTCCGGGCTCTGGCAGCCTTTCCCGAGTGTCTGCAGGATGTCAGAGCTCAGAGGAGGGATTGGGAGCACATTCCATGAAGTGTGGGGCCATCTGATGGCAGGAGCAGGCAGCGCCGGGCTCGGCATGCCAAAGGCTGCTCGGCTTTGCTCCATTCATCTTCAGTAATTGAATGCGTGCCCTGGGGGGGAGCGCCTCGCAGGGCGAGAGGGAAGGGGGGAACAGTATTTATATTTGTCTTCCCGGATTTAGTTTGTCTTTATCTCGAGCTATTTTGAATGTCATGGGGAGTTAATGAAGACATGTTGTGCATCTGCAACGCGTGGAGCAACTTCTCTCCTGTCTCAGCATATTAAATTCTTCCTTACTTATATTAGGAATTACAGGGAAAGAACAGACACAAACAAAAAGGGAGGAAAGACAAAAGGAAAGTAGAAAGCGATAAGAGAGGAGGAAAAGGAGGTGTAAGGTTGTTTTGTTTTGTTTTTAATTTAGCTCTCAAAGTTGCATCACAAGACGTTTTCCCAGCCCCTTCACCACGTCTGTCTCGATCAGAGATGTCAGCCCCGGAAGAAATGTCCTGGTCCCTTTGGGATGACACGGGAACAGCCTCTTAAACACCCCCTTCAACATCACTCTGCCCCACAGTGCCCATGACAAGTGCAGGGTGAGGGGGCACAGCAGAGAACTCCATTCTGAGCATTGTCCCCAGGGCCAAGTGGCACGTCCCCAAGCCCTGCTGTCCCCTCCCTGCAGCCACCAGGTCCCCCTCCAGCACGCAGGCAGGGGATCCCACACAGCAAGACCTCAGGGCCCCAGCACAGGCACAGACACTGCTCCACTGCTGGGTATTTTTAGTTGCTTTTCCTTCACTACAGACAGGAAACTGAGGCAGACAGAAAATACAGGCTCGGATCTACAAAGGCTTTTGGCCTCCAACCTCTGTCTTAAGACAATCCCTGGCTTAGGGCTCACCAGTCCTTTCCAAGAGAAGAGGCAGTGACAGAAAAAGCCCTTTCCCCAGGATATCCCTTCCTCAGCCCTCCTCTCTCCCTTCTGGGAGAGGCAAGAATACAAAATCCCCTCAATCATGGGGCTGTTCTCTTAGAAATTAAGATCTTCCCTTTCCTGGCACTTCCCATCCTCTCTCTTTCCCTGAGGCAAGATCTGGCACACCTTAGACATTCTGGTTTGGCCTGGAGTTTTATTTAGACTGTTCCTTGCTTAGGGGATTCTCTGTTTATATCATTGGAGGGTGTTAATAAGGGCAGAATGGTTTCCAGACCCACGCCAGCTGACTGGATTTCCTGAACCCACGCCATCTGTAAAAACAGAAATGTTCCCTTCTCCTTGTACACACAGATAAATGCATTAATGCTAAACCCCCCGGGGCAGGAGTGCAGCAGAGGTTGGGACTTCTGGCCAACTGAAAACCCAGCAAGTTCTGGAATGAGGCACAGAACCACCAGTTTTATTGCGGGGGCTCAGCTGAAGACATGAAAGAGCTCCTCGCCCTGCGGAACAGACAGAAGAGCTTGACATTTTAACAGAGCACACTGAGGAGCTCCTGGCTCCTCCCTCAGACACATCTGGCACCGGGCACCCTCAGAAGCACCAGGATGTGCAGACTGAGGCCTGGCTGGGCTCACAGCACTTGCCTGTGCCTATCAGTCAGCTCTTCCACCTCGAGGCAAGCTCCTCTGGAGCCCACAGGGCACTGATCTGATGCTGTTTGACACCACAACGACACAGACTCCGAGATTCAGAAGGCTGAAAATGACTCCTCTATTTTTGGGATGTGTCTCCCTTTTATACTATTTTACGCAGACCAATTTGATTGGTGAAACAAAGGCAAACATCTTCACTCACATTGGTCAGAGCAGAGAGACATCAAGAAGTCCCTCCTAGGGAAAGGAATGAATAGCACAGGTACAGTTACAAAAACATTTCTCCTGTTTACAGAAAATTCCCTGGAAAAAGAATTTCAGAAAACCAAAACACCTCAGGCACAAACCAGGGCTACACTGATCCAGATCCTTCCTGCTGCACAGGCAGCACAGCAAGAGGTGCTTGGAAGATGGGACACTTGGAGAGCAATGCCTGGGGTCTGCCAGTCAAAAGGTTTGTGTCTTGTGAGCCTGACACCAGCCTGCTAACAAATTCCCAGTTTGGACTGAGCTGTGCACACCAAACTGACCTGGAAATTCCATGTACAGCCAAGCCTCTCTCACCAGGCTCACACAGGAGCTGTGGCATTATCTGAGCACTGGTGTGCAGAGCTGAGCACAGAGTTGACCCAGCTTCACGTTCCCCTCTGTTCTCCCCACCTAGCACAGCTAAGGAAGTGCTGCCCTCTTCAGAAAGAAGTGGCAGCTCCCAGTGTAGCCAAAAAAGTCCTCAGTTTTACAGCACAAAAATCATTCTCACATGAAAACAAGCTCAGGCACCCAGGGGTTGGTCTGGCTGAAACAGCAGCAACAAGCAGCAGTGAAAAAAGAAAAACTGAGGGGTCAAGGAAGGAAATCCCTTATCCAGGGACACCCAGAACCAGTGTCTAAACCAAGAGGGATAACTTTGTTTGCTCAACAAATAAAAAAACCCCAGAAGGTTAAAATTCACATCCCAATGCACCTGATGAGCTTTCAAGGAAGGGGAAGAGTCTAGAACCAGGAGCAAGGACAGAGCCACTCTCTGCCTGCAGCACTGTCCCTCAGGCTCAGCCGCTGCACATCCCTGCCTTCACCCCAAGTTTTTGCTGTGATAAAACTCTCCCTGTCTCAAGAAATGATGAAGATACAACTGCTGAACTGGAAGAGGAGTGAGCAGCCAAGGGGCCCTGGGAGTGCTCCAGGCCTTGGGGACTCCCTGCTGACAGGATCATGGATCCACCCCCTCTGCACCTGCCCGTGGGACCAGGACTCTCCTCTTCCCCCTCTCTGGGCCAGCAGTGCTCATGCCTGAGATGTGATTTGGGGATGGGCCTGGCCCTCCCTGCCCAGTTCAGAGTCACCTCTCAGCTCAGGAAGCAGCACACACCTGGAAGGGGCTGTTCCATCCCCTGGTGCCATCTGCTCCAGGAAACAACAGCAGCCCTGGCCACCCCCTACCTGCCTAAACCCTCCAGCTCCCTGACAAGTTTGACAGCTCAAACCATTTCATGTCAAGCCTCTTATTTAATCACAGTGGAAATGAGGCTGTTCCCCTTTGGATGGTTCCTCCCTGCCCCAGCCCACTGGAACCCAAACACCTGGTTCTTGTTTTCTCTCCTGCGACTAAAAATGCTTCCTACAACATCCATCTCACACAGCTACAAGACTGCAAAGGGCACAAAACACTAACAGCCCCATTCAGTCAGGTTTCCATTGTTTCAGCATTGAACTCAGGGCATGACAGCTGCCTCTTGGCTTGACTTCCAAGTGACAGGAATCTGTGTGTGCTCACAGCAAACCCAGTCGCCAGCGTGGTGCTTCTGAGCAATTCTGCTTTGTGCTATCACAAATGCTGCAATACTGAGATTTCCCAAGGTTTTTAATCCTTGATACGTTCAGAACTGCAATTTGAACCCCAAAATTGAACAGTACAGCTCACATTATGCCAACATGACAACAATTTACCTCAATTAAAAGGAGCGATTTTCTCCACGTTCTATTAAAGTCACCAAGCTCCAGGAGAGCAGCCCTGCAAATACTGGCCAGAATCCAAAATCACTCTGCTATAAACATTCTTATAACAGACCTACACTAATGCATACACATGAGGATTCAAATCATAAATCCATACTGTTTTGCCTCCATCCCATCAAATTAGGCAGAGTTGACAAATGTAATTATTTCAGATTCCAATGCAATAAATGATCTTCATTATAACTGTATGCTTTACCTTCAGTAAGAGAACCCCTGACCTCCCAGTTTGATCTCAAGAACTCTGAGATTCAGGACAATCCACAAGCCATTCATTTTTTGATAACTCAGTTTGCTGCTCTCCATTGTGTGCTCGTCATAAAGGGCCTTGGAAGATTGTACTTATCAAAGCGCACTCAATAGTAATGGACCATCTAATCCTAAAATCCTCTCCCGAACAAAAGCCAAGAACAAGCATTCCCTTTTTCAACTTCTTTATACTTCAGTCAGCCTCCCAAAAGTCACTTTATATGGTTCACGGTTTAATAGGAGTTTAAGCAGCATTCCCTTCTGGGGATTTTGTTTAAAAAATTACCGAGTTTATTGCCTGTGTCAGAAGCTTCCTTACCCTGCTTTTATTATCTGCAGCAGTGTTATGATTTAATCTCTGCCTCAGTTTCCCTGATGCACAAAGCACTCGGGTGCTCTGTCAGTAATTGCCGTGGTGGCAGAAGCAGCAATCCCGGTTCTGGCCATTACAGCCCCTCATTGTTTCCCACCACGGGTTTGTTCTCCGGAGTAATTAAGAGCATGAAAGACAGGAATGAGTCTCGTTCCCTCCCACGAGCACAGGCATCCTCCGGCTCCCTCCATGAGCCTTTCCAAGGTGCAACAACCCGCTGTGGGCACTCGGGGACGTGTCAGGCTGAGCAGGGAATGCAGCTGGCAGCTTTCCTCAAGCTCTCCGGTGGATGCCTTAGGGGACTCTCTGTTGATGTCATTTCAGGGTGTTAATAAGGGCAGACCCCCCGATGTGACACCCTGTGCAGCACCAAGCACAACAGCCCTGACCGCTGAATCCAGCTCGCACGATGATATCCTAACAAAATTCCCTGCACAGATCGGGAGGATTGGGAGGGAAATGCGGTGAGAGCTACACAGAGCCATCAGCTCCAGCTTCTCTGCCTTTCCCCTAAAGCCCACTGACATCTCTCAGAACAAAGCAAGCCCTTCGCTGGATCTCCCTTATCTTACTGTACATCAATTTGCTGAAACATTCATGGGATCACCACTCATTTCATTTACCCTTAAGGCCAACCCCTCTGCTTATTAAATTAAGAAGATGAATGAGAGATTTTCCTCTCTTGCTAGCAGCCCAGGGGATTCATTAGTCAAGTAAATGATTGCACTTGCCTCAAGTTATGCTACTGCAATGTTTGTAATGTGTCTTCTGATCTGGGCTCCCCGTGCAGTATTTGGAAACAAGGTTGGCTTTCAGACAGGTCACATTTAATTCCAGTCATTTGGCTTCAGCAAATGGAATAAAAAAAGACCTCAAATTCACTATCCTACATCCCCTCCCTTCACTCAGCCCTCCAAACATTTCACAGAGCAGACACACGAGGGGCATCAGGAGCTCCACGCAAGCCACCAATGTTTGTCCCATTTATGTCGGTATCAGGCACGGTCACCACTTCACCACTGGCAGAAAGCACAGATTTGGGGACGCTGACAGAGCTGCTCTGGGCAGGAGGGAGCAGTTCCCCCACCTCGTTGGATCATTAATTAAGCACAAAGGTAGCTGTTAACAAGCTCCCTTTTGCCTTCCAGAAAGGAGCTGGCTCTGTCACTGCAGCCAGAGGACAGCAGCATTTCTGAGTGTGATAACAGGAAAGCAGGACGGAGATGGCATTTGGGAAAAAGGTTAAAATCCACATCCCAATTAAACTGCACCATGGCGTGGATGGAAAGGAGGCTGAGCACAATGAACTCCAGGGAATAGCTGTCCCCAATTCCACAGGGCTGCTCCATGGAAAGCAGAACCTGGATGAACAAACCCCAGCAGCACAGCTGGGTGAGCACTTCAGAGGAGGGATGAACAGCACGGAATAGATTCCCTGTGGTAAGCCTCAGACTGCACACCTTGGAAGTGACATCCAAGTTGTGTTGTCATGTCTGTGGACTCAGTAGGACACAGTCTGCCACCTTTAACACCAGGAAAACATCACAGCAAAAGCAGTTTCCGTGTAATGGAGCTGAAGTGAAGCACATTCCCTCCTTCAGGAATGGCAACAGCAGGAACCACGGTTCCTGTCACCCACTACAACTCCCAAACCTGCCCAGGTGACAAAGCTGCAGGGATGAGGCTAAAACACCAGGCATGAGCAATCTGCCCAGTTCCTGAAGGCTTCCCAGCAAGCCTGGAACCAATCTGAACAGAAGGATGCTGCTCCCTCCCCAGCACTGCACCTGAGCAGAGCAGCACAGCAGGCAGTCCCTCAGAACTGCTCCCTCCCTGAAATGCAGCACAGCTGCAGCACCAAAGGAGAGCACCTGAGCTACCAACCAGCCTGCAAAAGGAAGAGCCAACTCCAACAGCAACAGCTGTGGGAAGGGAATTGAGATGTCTGAGCCAACACAGCTGTCCTCCCTCTCCTTGCCCGTGAACCAAGCCCTGATTTTCCTCCCAGCTTTGCCACAGCTTTCTCACCTGACCTTCACTGAGTCATTCACACCCTGTCTATAAACAGCATAACGTGACAATTCTGCTGCCTCTGCAGAGGGGAGGGTTTAGCCAGCACTGATTTCACAGTGACCATGGCCAGGCTTCACACAGCACCAGGCACTCGTGGAGCTGCTTTGCCCTGCAGCAGTACCAGGACACAAAGGGAAGGGCAGGAGGCAAGGCTGACAAATTTGCATGTATAAGTGCTCCTGTTTACCGAGCAGCAAAATTAGGACAAAGTTAACCTTGGAGTAGCCTGTTAAACAGCAGAGGATTGTAAGGTGGCCACAGATGGCTGCAAAATTCCCTCACTTGCTGCTGGATGCTTGCTTTAAAAGAGTGTGTGAATTGCAGAATGGTTGGAAGGAACCTTAAATTTCATCTCACTCCACCCCCTGCCATGGCAGGGACACCTCCCACTGTCCCAGGCTGCTCCAAGCCCCAGTGTCCAACCTGGCCTGGGACACTGCCAAGGATCCAGGGGCAGCCACAGCTGCTCTGGGCACCCTGTGCCAGGGCCTCCCCAAACTCCCAGGGCAGAATTTCCTTCTAATATCCAATCTAACTCTACCTTCTGCCAGTGAAGCCATTCCCCCTTATCCCATCATTCCGTGCCCTTGTCAAAAGCACCTCTCCAGCTCTCCTGAAGCCCCTTTCAGCATTGAAAGCCTGTGCCCTTAATCCTCTTGGTCGAATTAGCAGCGAACATCCCTGCCAGCCCCTCCTAGGAAAGGGTTCTGAGTCCTAAATAGAGACTCTAGGACAGGAACCACCCAACCTGTGTAGGTTTGGGATGGAGCATTCCTTGCCCTAAACCCGTGGGATTTAATTACGCTGCCACAAATCTGGAATCAGCCTTCAAATCCCCCCAGCTCCCCCTCGGGCTGTGGCTGTCTCTGATGGCCCAAAGGTTGATCCTGCCCACAGCAGAAATCACAGAGCAGCAGCCAGGGCTGCTGGAACATCTTGGCTGCCAGCTGAGACCCCAGGGCTGGTCCAGCTCTGCAGAGCCCTGGCCGTCCCGGGTGGAAATCACACATACACACAACATTTATCCACCTTTGCTCCTTTTTCGAGGGCCCTAAGCTCCACTCCTGCACAGCAGCACCTCGGGGAGCGGAGGCAGCCCAGACCCCCAGTAAAGCCCAGTCTGGAGGAGTGGGGAACACTAAGAGGCAGCACTTACTTGATGGGAAATTACATATCCCCGGTCTCTGGCTCACAAAATGACCCCTCTAGGAAGTTTTTAACCGCAGGGACAGCGCGGGCAGGGGCTGCCTCAGGGATGCGGGAGCCCCCGGGAGCCGCAGCGCTCCGCTCCGCACGCGGCTTTAGGCGGGAGCCTCATCCTCCGCTTTTTCCACTCCAAACGCACAAATTTAAGGAGCTGCCGCCATCTAGTGGGTCCGACAGACCCCAATCGGGCTGAGCCCGCCGCGGGTCCCGGCGCTGCTCCGCTCCAGCCCCATCCCGAACAGCCCTTCCCAGCGGGGCAGGACAGACAAACCGGGATTCACCCCGCAGGGTTTTCATCCCGTCCGGCCTCACTGGTGGGACACATCACAGCCCCAGCCCACCGTTAAACCCGGCATGTCCCACACCGGCTCCTGAGAGGAGTAAATCCCCTGATTCCCGTGGTAAGGAGTGTGGAAGGTGTGGGTTTTGGGGTGGCTGAGGTCAGGGTGTGATGGTGATGGTGAGAAAATGATGGAGAAGGGATTTCCTGGAATGCCCGAGGAGGGTGGTGGGTACTCCTTTTCCTAGTTTCAGGATTGAGTCCTAATGTAATCTCAGGTTGATGGCCTGAGGNGGTTGGAGCAGCCTGGGACAGTGGGAGGTGTCCCTGCCATGGCAGGGGTGGGATGGGGATGAGTTTTGAGGTTTCTTCCATCTACAGCTATTCTGTGAATCTTTGATCCCCAAAACTGACAGATGCCACCAGAGGAACCCCAACTCCAGGGCTCTGTGGCTGAGTCCAGGTACGTGTCTGGCTGTCCTGGATAAGCTGGTCACAGTGTAAAAGGAGCCAACTCTACCTGTGGAATTCGAACAGAAAGGCAGATGCCGTGAGAAAAATGGATGTAATTAAGAGACTGTGCTTGGTAGTAGGATTTTGGAGAGAGCTGTATGGAGAGGATGTCAAAGATAAAAGATAAATGGGCAAGAATTATACAGCGTAAATATGTTATTTCTGCTGCAAAAGCAGATTTTATTTCAGGCAACAACCTGGCTCTGCAGTTTTGTACCAGTACATCAGCAAGGGCTCTCGTGTGAGCCTGAACCCTGCACAGCACGGGCTTCTTCAAAGGGCTTTGGAGATTAGTTTCTTGTCCTGGGAACAAGGAAAAGATTCATTACAGGTGCAGAGCTCTAGCTGCAAGTCACAAAATTCAGTAGCTGGTAGTGGTGGGACAAAGGATTTCTAACAGGGTTAATGTTGGTGCTTTTAGGACGTCTTCTGAAGAGAGACATAAAAGGAGCTACAAAGATTTAGACTAAAGTCTTTTTTTTTGCAACGAATGGAAAATTCCAGCAACTCTTCAGTTGTGTTGAGTTCAGTGAAAGCCTTGAAGAGGCCAGACACCACCTGGGCCAGGGTGACCAGCCAGACAGTGCCAGCTCCTGCTGGGATTCAGGTGCTGCCCATTGAGGCTTGGAATTCATTAGAGGACACCTACAATTGGTGAGGTTGCTGTGCCTTGTGTGCATTCCTCAGGCTCTCCTGGGGTTTTGCTGCACACACCAGTGCAGCATTGCAGGGCAAGGTGGTTCTCTTGCTGTGGGCTCAGCTGTGTGATGGAGCCTCAGCAGCGCTGCCAGCGGGTTTAGAGTGGCCCTGATTCTGAGAGGTGGGAAAGGGGCTTCAGGTTCGTGTTGTGGTGGCCTGACAAGCCAAAGGGACACCTTGATGCCACTGCAGACACTGAAAATATGAGTCCAAGGGCTGATGCTGCTGCAGGTGGTTACATTTGGAACCCTGGAGACTGAGAATTTCAGGCTTTCTGTGCTAAAAGGCACTGATTTCAAACAAGCACGGCATATGACCTGAGGCCTGGGAAAAGGCTTCCAAAATTGAGTGACTGCACTGGGATTGTGGGTGTGGAGTTTGAGTAGAAGTGTGTAATGTCACAGGGTGCAAAACTTAGGATTTAAGGGTTTGGTATATAGTAATGTATGTAGAGCAAGATGGAGGATTTTGGGCATAGGCTGGGGTCTTCTTCTTTCCCCTTCTTCATGGTTTTGGGTGGTTTTTTCTCATTGAGTGAAAAAGGTCTGCACTGCAGACCTTGGGTGGTCATTATTGGATTAAAAGTACAAATAATATAGGTGTCATCTCATTATTGGGTAATTAGTGCTTAAATAACCTTGGAAAGAGTTAAAGACACGTCCATTTTCTACCTTGGTGGCTGGAACTCACAACTCATGAGACTGTGCTAAGAATTAACACCCGAGTCCAAACAGGACAATGTGTCTCCTGTGCTTTAATCCCAGCTCTAACAGAAGAAAAGAAGACAAGAACCCCACAGTTACACTGCTGCATTTGCATGGGCTGTATCCTGAGACCGAAGTTAATTTTGTGGGAGAAAACCCAAAAGCTGCCAGTCTTTTGGCTAGGACTGATTGCATCTTGCCTCACATGCTCTGCTAAAAGGTGAGTGATAACAGGAACTGCCTGTGCTGACAGCAGACAGCAGTTTGGTGATCACTGAGAACAGCACTGGGAGACAGATATTCAATTCCTGGCTACTTCAAAAGGGAAAAAACAACCTGGACCTGATGTAGCAGTGCCCAGTGACAGCAGCTGGGTTCTCCTCCCTGATTCAGGGTGCCTGTGAGCCTTCCATGGGTGATCACCAGCTGACACAAACCTTTCCTCCAGCTGCTCTCAGAGCCCTGCAGGGTGCAAAGGACCCCCCAGGATCCCAGTTTCAGTCCCTGTGCCATGGGCAGGGTGATGCTGGGGGGTTGATGGGAATCCCCAGCCAGGAGGGGATGCTGAAATCACCACCCGGCCCAGGGACTCAATTTTTGGAGTTGCCTCACAGGTTCATGTGTCCCTTGGGGTTCCCTTGCCCTATGTGCCCTCAAGCTTTCTGTGGTTTTGGAAGGCAGAGGCTGATGGCCCTGCTGTAATTAGGGTGATGCCAGCCCAGATTAAATGACTTCCCTCATTTGCAATCACCATCTTGCTTCCAAAGCTGGTGGAAAAGCTGTGCTGGGAGGGAGGGAAGTCCTGATCCCCCGAGGGGTGGTGGCAGTTCATGCAACGTCCCACCTTGCTGACACCAACAAAGGCTGCAGGAGGTGCAGGCAGCCCTTAAAGCCTCAAAAAGACCAGAGAGATTGAGGATTTTTGTTAATCCCAGAGGTGACACAGGGTTGCACATCCCTGGGGACCCAAAACAGTCTGTTTGTATAAAAGTTGTCTCCTATTTCTCGAGGACAAATTTGTGTTTGCTCTTCGTGTTCCAAAATGTGGCTTTTCCATGTGCAAAGTCAAGAGCAAAGCAGCAGGGGAGGGATGAAACAACCTTCTGCTCTTGAGGACAAATGTATCATCCCTGGATCTGAGGGATCTGAGGACAATTTCTGCCACTCCACCAGGTGAGGAGGGGGAACTGAATTAATCTGAGATGCCTGATCTGAGTTTCAGGCAAGTCAGGCTTAACTGGGCCAGAAAATAAATGACTCGTGATGTTCAGAGGAATTAAATCATATTGTATTGGGGATGAGGTTGCAGCCTATCTGATGCCTGTACATGTTTTTTTTTTTTTTTAATTAATGTCTGGGTACCAATAACTGGGGAGATGCTGGATGCAGATTCTGGCTCCAGCAAGAAAGTCAAAGGAATAGTTATTGGCAAAAATTCCCTCCTTGGCTTGTTGGCTGCTTTCTATTCCCATTGCTGCCTTCTGTAGGATTTGAAAGTTTTCTGAAGCTTGCAAGAGTGTGTTACTGACCTTATTTTGGAATAAACCCCATGTTTATAGCTCCTGTCAGAAGGAGGAGCAGTGATTTCCTCTCCAGGGATCCCCTGACCATTAAACTGAGCCTGGGGCTTCTTGAGGTGTGTGTGAGAGCCGTGTCCCTGTGGTGGCCCTGTCACTGCTCCCCAGCCTGGGAGCATCCAGTGCAAGTCCAAAAGTGTCATTGAGACCTGCCACAGCTACAGGAGCAAAAGCTGCTCACTGCAGACCTGAGTCCTGCTCTGAGAGTTGAGTTCCTGGTGAATGGGGTGAAATTCCAACTTCACAGAGCAGGATCGGGAGCCTGGGCTGATTCTGGGGACTTTGAGAGCTGTTCTCATACAGCCAGGCCAGTAAAGCTGTGCTGAGCCTGCACAAATGACTGTTCAGACACCCATCACAAATCTAAAAAAAACAGATAAATAAAGAAAATTGAGAACATTTTGCTTTATATGTTGTTTTTCTTTAATTTCAGGTAAAAACCCAGGCAGGTTCCCAGCATCTCAGCAATATTATTCCCTACCAGCAGAAGGATTTGTTCAGGAAATCTGGATTTCCTAATCCAGAGGACAAGCTCTGAGCAGGGACCCTCCTGTAGCACACTGTGATGCCTCAAGTGCCCATGGCTCAGTCCCTTGTTGAAACCCCACAGCTACAGCATTTCACTAATTTTTATTACCACGGGATTCTGTTTTCCCATTCCTGTTTACTAAAAATCTATGAGCAAAAATTTATTAAAAAATCTGTAACAAAATCTAAAAGATTTTATGACACCCTCAGTTTGGGATCACCTGGGCAGGTGCATTTTCCCCCAGGTGTGGAATGTGTTGCTGGGAGTTGTGCAGTGGGAGGGAACAGGGCACCAGCACTGTGTAGGTGGGGCTGAGAGGATGGATGGAGGGAGGGATGGATGGATGGAGGGATGGANACAGGAAGCACAAAGAACACCAGTGTGGTTTAACTATTGCTCTGCCAACAGTGAGGCACAAGGAGGGATCCTGCCCTCCCTTCTGCCCTGGGACTGATGCTGGGCTGATCAGTCCCTTTGCAGGGAGCAGAGCCAAGCTCAAAGCCCAGTGCAAGGACTGCAGTGTCCGGCTCCAGCTGCCTGCAGTGACAGCGGATCTACTCTGCAGCTCACATCCCTTCCCCATCCCTCTTTTTCCTGTTTCATCCCTGAAGTTCCTACCCGGGCCCTTCCATCCCGGCCGGATCCCGCTTTCCCAGAGGCGGGCAGGCACTCGCAGTGTCCAGGAGGTGGCAAGCTTTAGATTCACATCGCGCTCCGCTTCCACTCCGCTCCCCAAAGCCGCGGATTTGCGGGAACCAAAGGACTACGGAGTCCTGAGAGTTCCTGGGGTGGAATCCTGTGCTCAGGCGTGAATGAGTGAGACAGAGGGGCAGAATCCCCCTCCCCTGCTGCCCAGGCTGGGGCTCAGCCCAGGGCAGGGGGCTCAGGGCTGGGGCAGGTCCAGCTCTCACCCACAGCA
The DNA here is from genome assembly GCA_008694505.1 of Cyanoderma ruficeps. Classification (NCBI taxonomy): domain Eukaryota; kingdom Metazoa; phylum Chordata; class Aves; order Passeriformes; family Timaliidae; genus Cyanoderma; species Cyanoderma ruficeps. Next base: position 8,111,068 of record VZDJ01000051.1, read on the forward strand.
CCCCCAGGTCCCTCTCCCAGGGCTGCTCCCTCTGCTCAGCCCAGCCTGGATTGATCCTGGGCTTGTCCTGACCCAGGGGCAGCACCTTGAGCTTGGTCCTGTTACGCCTCCAGAGGATTAGGAACTCATGGAGTGTGGCTCAGGTTGCCTCAAACACACATTCAACAAAAGCACCATGCCGAAAATCACATTTACACGTTCCTGCTCCCTACATCATCCAGAATGAGGAAGAAAAATACCATTTCCCTTCTTTTTCTGCCCCTAACCCACTGCAAGCTGCTGGTCACGTCACCCAACACAGGAGTGGAACTGGAGACACTCGAAAATATTAATACAGCCTTTGTGTGCACTTGGGGGTGCATAATTGCATGTATTCCATGGTCAGCTAAGCCTGCAGCCCAGGCTGCTTTTCTTCCCTTCCTGCAGCCACAGAATTTATTTTCCTTCCACCTTCATCCTTTCCCTCACTCTAGGAAATCTTTCCCAGGTGGAAGATGCATTTAAAGGCATTATTTGAAGAGAAAAGCAGGGCAGAGCAAAAGGAACAGCTGCTAACAGGCAGGGAATCACCCTTTGGATTGAAGAGAAACCAGTGTGGGGCAACTTTCACTGGAGCTGCTCCAACAGCCCCAGCCTGAGGGCCGGGATTATCCATGGCAGCAGGACACGGGTTGTTTGTTGCAGGAGACACTGGGGAGCAGCCCTGGCAGCCCTCCAGCAGCTCCCACATCCCCTCCTGTGCCGGCAGGGCTCCCTGCTCCCTCTCCAGCCACACACAGGACCGTGTGAGCCAGAGGAAACAGCATCACCCAGGGCCCTCCTCCGCCCCAGAGAAGTGGGAAGCGAAATCTCATCCCCTGAGCAGTCCCCCCACTGACCCTCACTGAGCTGCTCCCCACTTTTCTGCCTGGATTACGAAAAGAACCACATTCACACCGTCAGGGTGTCAGAGCAGAAAGAGGGGCATTTATTTCTTCCTTTGGGTTTATATAGACCCTGGACCATGACCAGAGATTGGGGAACCACGTTGACACCTCTTTGACCCCACTGGTCAAACTAGAAGTCCAAAGTGATGGAGTTCTAGTTTCCTTCTCCCAGGAAGGGATGCAAGTTTTCAAAACATCACTTTTTGTTTATGTTACAATGAGAACTCCAGTACAAAAAAAGTAAACATCAGAAGGCTGAAAAACCAGGGCGACCATTACCCACGGAAGGGGTTAGCCCAAAACTCCAGAGATGAGGCCCAAACACTGCAGAATAGTGGATGGACCTGAAAGAGCTGTGAGGTGAAGCTTTGTTGGAGCCCTGGAGGCTGAGAATTTCAGGCTTTCTGAGCTGAGGGGTGCTGACCCTCAGGCAAGCACCACGTTTGACTTGAGGCCTTGGAGCAGGCTCCCAAAATTCAGTGAAGGCACTGGGGTTGTGGGTGTGTGGTTTGGATAGTATTGTGTGATCTCACAGGGTGAAAAACTTAGATTTAAGGTTTTAGTACATAGCAATACATGTGAGTCAAGATGGAGGACTTTGGGTGTTGTCTGGGTTCTTCTTCACTTTCCTCCTTCTTCTTCATGGGTTTGGATGGTTTTCTGTAGCTGGGTGAAAAAGGCCTGCACTGTGGGCCTTGGGTGGTCATTATTGGGTCAGAAATATAAATAATACAGGTGTCATCTCGTTATTGGGTAATTATCACTTAAATAACCTTGGAAAGAGTTAGAAGCTCTCCATTTTACCTCATTTCTCTAACTTGCTAGTCAGAGCTCACAGGTCGTGAGCCTGCAAATAGATAAGAAACAATAAACATCCAAGTCCAAACCTGTGTATTTATCCCAACCTTGGCAAGGAAAAAAAGGAGCCAGAACTGTCACAAACCCTCCTCAGGTGACTCTGACAGGAGTGAGAGGAGGGACACAAAGTCAGGCTTCCCACGGCTCTGTTCACATTCACTCGCAAGAGGGGCTGGGAAAAACAAGAGAAAAAACCCTTGGCTCCAGCCATGCCAGTGCTCCTGGCATCTGCATTTGCTAGACTGCAAATTTCAAGTTTTAGCTACAAAGGGAGTAAAGATTTTTAAAAAGTTTATTTGTCTTTTCAGCCCTCAGTAGTTCCAAACTCAGATTTCAGATGAATTCAGATGCTGCTCATGAAATGTTACAGATGGAGCTGCTGGGGACTGCCTGGCCTAGGCTTGAACCCCTGTTAAAAATCTGCTCTCCCATGTTCTTCAGCAGAGAATTAAACCCATCAGCTGTCCTTTCCCATCTGCAGTCCAAGGTGAAGCTCAGCAGCAGGGCTGGAGCTCGTCTGACAGCTGGCACGGAAGGCAGGGTGCTGAATGTGCCTTTTGCCTGCAAAAACTGAATTTGGGGTGGATCTGAGGGGGTGAGGCAGGTGGGACTCTGCCCTGGTGTCCCTTGAGAGTGTCTGCACTGCTTGGGTCTGGCTCTGTGCCTGGGGGAAATGAACTCGGAGCTTTTTCCTGACAGACGTGGAGCAGATCCAAGTACCAGCACCAGCTACTGACAGACTCGTCAGGGATATCAGCAAATGTGATTGCCCCCAGAACTGTCCTCAGTCAGAAACCTGGCCAGCCAGACTGTCCACGGGAAGCCAGTGCTGCGTATTTATAGCAAATAAAACACACCCAGATGGAGAACTTTGAACGTGTGGCTCAAAGGCAGCAGCTGAAATGTTTCCCTGGCTCTGGGAAAGCCCAGTTCAAACCCTTCCTCTGCCTCAGCATCTGCCCAGGCACTGCCTGGCTCCAGGGTTTCTCCACAACTCACAGCTCAGGCAGGGCAGTCTGAGATTAGCCTGGAAATCCTGGAGAAAGGATGAACCTCCCCAGATGGACCCCGGGGCTTGTGCCAGGGGAGACCCCCGCTCACTGTACCCAGGGCAGCGTGCCTGGAGATCCCACCTGGAATGATTTGGTGTCCTCACTGCCTTGGCAGTGGAGATCCAGGGCACAGAGTCTGCCCCCACCCTCCAGCCAAGGGCAGCTGGGAACTTCCCTGTGCAGGGAACAAGAGGATTTAGTTGAGATTTAGGTAAAATGCCAAGGACCCCTTTCCACAGGCAGGGATTGCTGTCAGCATCTCCCTGCACATTGCTGGGGCCGAGCCACAGGGATACAGGGAATGAGGAGCCAAATCCCAACATCTGTCACTGCCTGGAGTGAAAGTCACACCCCAAGCCTCTGGAGGGGATTTCTGACAGCTGTGACACGAAACCATGGAGTTCTCTTCAAAGTGGCACCAGATCACTTCTATCTACCAGTCTAAAAGTGTTGTACAAGCTCAAAACTTGACGAGCTGAAACTACTCCCAAAGTGCTCTGAATTTTACAGACTAAACGCGGTGACTTCCTGGTAAAGCAGCATTTGATTCCTGCATGAAATATTACAGGATGTCATTTTCGTAATTTCCTCCTCACCTGATCGTGATAACACAGTCCCTGAGGCACTGGGGAGGCAGAGAAAATGTGCCAAGTGGAGGAGATGGAAATGGGAGAGTCGCCAGTAAAACAAAACATCATTAAGGAAGCAGAGTTTGGGAGAGAGATTGTTTTATGATAGGGAAGGGTTTGCCTTATGCTTCATTGATCACTTGGAGTGGGATGTGTTTTAAAAAATATATATATATATATATATATTTTAAAGCTTGGAAGCAATTTTGGGGTCTGCTATGAGCCAGTTTTAAGCTCACCCTGGAAACCCCTTCCTCTCTGAAGTCCTAAATGAAACAACAACAATAATAAATATATATATATAGAGAGAGAGACCTTCACCTATCCTTGACCATTCCAAACCCGGTGAGAACAGGTAGCACAAAGAACACCAGTGTGGTTTAACTATTGCTCTGCCAACAGTGAGGCACAAGGAGGGATCCTGCCCTCCCCTCTGCCCTGGGACTGATGCTGGGCTGATCAATCCCTTTGCAGGGAGCAGAGCCAAGCTCAAAGCCCAGTGCAAGGACTGCAGTGTCCGGCTCCAGCTGCCTGCAGTGATAATGAGCTCTGCTAATTGCATGTGGTTAAGGAGATGCAAATTTTCTGTCCGTGAGGAAGTTTATGCACAGTTTAACACCTTTCCCGAAAGAGAGGAGGCTCAGAGTGCCCGGAGTACACATTTAATGCACAGGGTTTTCTGAGCAGCTGACTGCAAACACACCTGAGGCTGCTGCAGTGTCGTTTCTGCAGAACCATTTCCATCAACCAGAGCAGGAGCTGGGAAAACAGAGACCTGCTGGCATTTCCTGGGGTTGGGAAACCACCTGGGATAGTGGAAGGAGTGCCTGGCCCTGGGAGGGGGGTTGGAACAGGATCATCTTTAAGGTCCCTCCCAACCCAGAGCATTCTGTGATTCCACGATCTCAGAAATTCTCCAGGTGACAATGAGATGTGTCCAAACCTCAATTTAGGGAAGAAAAAAAAAAAAAACAAAAAANCAAAAACCCTTGCAAGTGCAAGTTCAGCTTGTTCCACAATGGTCAGCCCCAGGTGATCCCAGTTTCAAGTCAGCCATCCTGTGGAGTGCAGTCTCCCACAGGTAAAGCACAGAAGATGCTCTCCTGCTGTTTGCAGCAGATTCCCAAATCCTAGATCCCCAAACGGGTTTGAGAGGAGCTAAAGCATGGAGCAGCTTCATCCTCAGGAAGGCTCCAAGGTTTAGCAAACACTGTGTGAGGATTTAGGAACAGTAGCACTGTGACTTTATTTCCTTTGCATTTCCTTCCTCTCAGGCTGGTGCATTTCCCTGCATTAATCCCACCCTGGGAGGGGACAATCCCTCTGTGAAATGTCACACCTTGGAGCTGGCCTGGCTGAATGGCTGGTGTGAAAAACCTGCCAGGGACGGGCACAAGCCAAGGGTCAGCCTATTCTGACATTATTAATAAACTGCTTTCCAATTAATCTGTCTTTGCACATGCAGTGAGTCAGGCCTGGCTGAGACCCTGGGGAGCTCAAGGGGCGAATGACAAGGCTGTGTCTTGTTTTCTGTACTGCTGCTCTTCCAGGGAGCCCTGCTGAGGAGGTGGCAGCCCTTTTTCCTCCCTGGCAGGGCTCATGCCTGCTCCTCTGGATGGCAGAGCAACTTTACCAGGCTGGGAAAACTTCATTAGATGTGTTTTCAGATATTTCTTCAGCTCTGGGACATTATCACCTCTGGTGGGTTCAGAGAGGGTTCTGGGCTGGAGAACAAGCTTATATCAAACAAAGAAGTCATGACTCTCTGAACCAGGCCTTGGTTCTTCCCCAGCCTGTGTCTGCCTTGGTGATAATCCCTGGGAATGCCAACAAGTGCCTGTGGCCTCCCAGAACATGCAGCAGCTGCCCTGAGCAGCTCAGAGCCAGGCAGCAGCCGTGGCAGCAGGAGCAGGGCAGGGTGCTGTGTTTTACGGGCAGGGGAAGCCAAGGCTGTTCCAGATACACATAAAGTGTCTCCTGTGTGGAGAAAGCATCAACTGCCAGCCTCTGGCAAGTACACTGCATGTCAGAAGGGCTCTAATAAAATCATGGACTGGTTGGGGTTGGAAGGGACCTGAGATTCGGCTCATCCCAGGGACAGGGACACCTCCCACTGTCACAGGCTCCTCTCCAAGCCTGGCCTTGGACACTGCCAGGGATCCAGGGGCAGCCACAGCTGCTCTGGGCACCCTGTGCCAGGGCCTGCCCACCCTCCCAGGGAACAATTTCTCCCCAGTATCCCATCCATCCCTGCCCTCTGGCAGTGGGAAGCCATTCCCTGTGTCCTGGCACTCCAGACCCCTGTAAACAGCCTCTCTCCGTGGTCCTTGTCAGCCCCTTCAGGTCCAATGCAGGTAGGGTCTCGCCTGGTCAGGGCAGAGTACATCATATTAGAGACCTAAAGAAACAAAATGCTCAACAATAATGTCCTGTCCTGTTTTAAATGCCTGATAAATTGTACAAGGAGGAAGGTAAAGGAAGAGCTTCACATCCAACAGGAGCTCAGGAACGGCACAGGGAAGAGAACAGAGAACTTCAGACTCCTTCACAGAGAACTTCAGACTCCTTCTTGCCTGGATCAGCCCCATCCTTCAGGGTGTTATTCAAAAAGGGATTTATGGAGAGCTTTAGTGAAGCGTGTTAGAAATCTGGCATTGCCTCTCCGGGCTCTGGCTGCTCTGCCTTTGCTCCTAGTGCAGCAATTTTTATGGGAAATCAGGAACTCATTTAGCAGCTTTAGGTCAGTGTTTCAGAAGGAGAAGTGGAACTGCTGGGGTAAGTTGCTGCTTTACGGGCAGGAGTTACGGGATCTGGGATATTGGTGTGGAGGGACTTGGCCCCAGTCCCCAGCCACGAGCAGGGTGGTTTACAGGGACCCCAAAGTGCAAACTTTACAGGAAGGGCCTGCCTGGGGAGCTGGGATGGAGGAGGGCAATTCCTGCAGCACAGCTTCCCACAGTAACCCAGGACTGACTTGGAGGTGGTCCATGAGAAAGCAAAACGTGGTGAGATCACAGCCCCAGCTGAGCTGATAGAGAGAGGGAATCCTTCCCCAGCTGGAGGCTGATCCATACATGTAAATATGTGAAGTCACAGCTTCCATTAAAGCCTATCCATCGGCAGCATCTTGGCCTGGGATAACTGCTCTCAGTGATTCATAGGATTGACCCGGATTCCAGCAGCCAGGGGGAATTTGCAGGATCTTACCTCGGGTGCTGGCAGCACCAGGAGTTCAGCAGAGGGGTGGAAATTATGGGCCGAGCAGACAAAAATGTGGAGGAGGATGTGTGCACAAAACAGCTCGGGAGTTTAGGAAAATATCCAGCCTCCCACTGAGTTGCTACGGGATAATTAATGGAACTCCTCATCCTCTCCATGTTGGCTTCCAACCTTCTCCTCCCCAGGGCCATGAGCCATCACCAGAGAACGTTTGGGTTTGGCCTGGTGGGTTAGGAGTGATGGATGGCTACAAAGGAGCACGTTTGGCACCCATCTCACCTCCCCCTGCAGGAAATGAGTCACAGCATGGCACAGGTGGCCAAAACACAGGTACAGAGGGACCCGAGGCTCCCCGGGGCTGTCGCTGTCACCCGGCGCACACAGGGGCAGTGACAATGGGACACCAGCCCCTATCTGATCTCTCCTGATCCTTTTTGTGGGAGCTGATGGATCACCTGCCAGGCTGGTCACACCGCTCCAGCTGGCAGAGCTCCTGGGCTGGAAGCACCACACATCAACAAAAGGCAGGAAAATTAGCTGGAAAAGCTCCAAGGAAAAGCTCCAAGGCAAAGAGAGAGGAGCGATCCCAGCTCTGCAGAATGTGACCTGTGATGAAAGATGGAAGAGCCTCGGTCCATTTAAACCTGGAGAAGGCAAAGGGGAAGATGTGATAACAGTGCTCAAATATGTGGAAGGGAATTGCAAAAAGGAATAAAGTGTTTCCTGAATAATTTAGGGAAGCTGTGAATTTGCCAAGGCTGCAGTTTCGGAGCAGGTTGGGCTGTTATCAGAGAACAGTTGAGATATAGCAAATTCAACCCTGGCCATGGGGCTGGTTAAACCATTCATTAAGGTACCTTTCAGATTTTTCTATGATGTTTAATTAAAAAAATATTTTTTTTCTGTTGCTCCAAGTGAAGAACACAGAAGAAACAAACCCAACAACAACAGCTAACAAGGACAAAACAAGGACCTGGAGCTGAAAAATAGCAATACCCAAAATGTCATCATAAAATCTTTTTTTTTTTTAATGGAACCTACAACTTAACCATCAGATCAAAACACATAAAGGGTTATTTGTGGGGTGACTTGAGGCTGGAGCTAAAGGGAAATTTATGTTCCACTCATTCATTTTAGAAATATCCTCATTAGTAATTGCCCCATTTATAGTCAGAAGAAAACAGTGCACTCAAATTCCTGGCAGCAAAACACTTCCCTCGCTCTAGATAAATATTGATATTGGCCTTAAGTCAGTTTACAAAAAGAAATGGAAAGAAAACAACAGCTCTGGTGATGCCTGTCAGGCTTTGAAGCATCTTTTGAGAAACCGTTTGGTGAATATCGTTGTGCAGAACACAAAGTCAAAACTATTCACTATTTATAGTCTGATGTCAGGAATTCAGGAGAAGGACCCTGTGGAGCTGGGATATGTCTGGCAGTACTCAGCCCCTGGCCCAGCACAGGGAGCCAAAATCCCACAAAAAGATCAATTTTCAGCCCAGGTCACCAGGGCTGAGCTCTGTGAGTGCTTTCCGTTTCTAGAATTGAAGCCTGACCTTTGGGTGGGAAGTTGTGGAGACTGAGAGTGGAAATTTGGGGCAAAGCAAAGGATTCTTCCCTGTGAGGGTGGGCAGGCCCTGGCACAGGGTGCCCAGAGCAGCTGTGGCTGCCCCTGGATCCCTGGCAGTGTCCAAGGCCAGGCTGGACAGGGCTTGGAGCAGCCTGGGACAGTGGGAGGTGTCCCTGCCCATGGCAGGGGTGGGATGGGATGAGCCTGAAGGTCCCTTCCCACCCAACCATCCCGTGATTCTATTACGTAATTCCATGGGCTGTGACTTCATGGACACTGCTCCTTTGGAAAGCTGAAATACATAAAGTTCTGAGCCTCAATTAACTCTGAAACAGGAAAAAGAAACTGCCTTTCTGCCAAACAGAAAAGAAGGATTAATGTTGAGGTGATTATTTACCACATAATATTTGGCACTGGCACTTCATTTGTCAGGCATGTCTGGCAGCTTCCATTTGTGAGATATGGGAAATAGCCGCAAAGAAAATAGGAATGGCTTAAGTCATCCACAGACTTGCTGCAAACTAATCCCAGGTCCTCAATCACGGTGTCTTGTAGAAGTCTGACTCTCCTGTTCTCAGCTTTGTTCCTTCTTTTACAGAATGAACTAATCACAGAATGAACTGGGTTGGGAAAGACTTTCGAGGTCAAGTCCAACCTTTCTGCTGATTCCAGATTTCCTGTCAGGATCAGAAGTCAGAAGACATTACAGAAGGGCCCAAGTGAAGGAATTGCTGTGTGCAGATCTGGGGAGGGCCTGCTGCAACAGCTCAGAGCAGCCAGACATCATCCCGTGCCTCAGTTTCCCCTGTGTGCGAATAAAGACCCCCAGGTGCTGTGTGCAGCACAGCTCTGGCGCATTTTCTGTCACAGCCAGGAGCAGCCCAAGCTCTGTGAGGGTCACTGGGGGCTGCCAGGGGTGCAGGAATCCCAGCTGACCTCACGTGCTCTGATGATCAGCCCAACACTCGGGATTCTCCGCTTGTTGTAAGGACAGGGCGGCAGCCCCAGAGCTCAGAAAATCATCAAGTGAGCACAAAACTACCTCAGCCCTTCTGCCTCGTCCCCTTCACTGCCTCTCCTTTCTCAGTGGCCCAGCAGGATGTGTGGAGGAGAAGATGGAGTTTGGAAAGGCAGGGCAGCACACGGGGGAGTCAGGCAGGAGGAGACTGAGGTTTGGGGTCCCTCCTGCACTGTGCTGATGCCTTGGGAATCAGAGGACTGGAACAGAGACTGGACAGAGCCAGAGAATAAAGTAGATATTTATTGAAAGGCCTTTAGGATACACCTTGGGCAGGACAGGGCCTGG
>VZDJ01000051.1:8123635-8151762 GCA_008694505.1 Cyanoderma ruficeps
AGGAGAAGGAGAAGGAGAAGGAGAAGGAGAAGGAGAAGGAGAAGGAGAAGGAGAAGGAGAAGGAGAAGGAGCATTTCGTGGCACTGGGAAAAGGGAAGAGGGAAGGAGGCAGCCGTGAGGGAAGGAGGAGTGCATTTCATGCAGCAGGCACTAGCCGGCGTGGTCCCCACAGCCATCGCAGCTTGTCCTGGCCCCCAGCTCTGCCTCAGAGACACGCTGGGAAACCAGGAGGGTTTTTCAAGGGGAGTAACAAAAGGGAGAATCTCCCTGGTTGGGGGAAATGTGCAAAGAGAAAACCCAGAGGTGCTGTCACAGGGTGGATGGGCTGTTATTAAAAGGCTACAAAAAATTGTACAATCACAGAATGGTTTGTGTTGGAAGGGACCTCAAAGGTCCTTTAGTTCCAGCCCTGCCATGGAGACAGATCTTAAAGATCCTTTAGTTCCAGCCCTGCCATTTCCACACCTTCCACTATCCCAGGCTGCTCCAAGCCCTGTCCATCCTGGCCCTGGACACTGCCAGGGATCCAGGGGCAGCTCCTGGCTGCCTCTGGTACAGACAATCACAAGAGTTCAGGGTGATTTTTTCAGTGATTCAGCAAGGCAGGGCCTGTTCAGACAGATTTGAGCCCTGCCTGTGACGCGAGGAGGACACAAACTGACAAGGAGGACACAAACCCTAAATCTGAAATTATCTATTCCCCAGCTGATCTACCACTGTGCCTCTGTCCTGCAGCATCTTGCCTTTGCCTCCTGAACTGAGGCATGTCTGTGCTGCACCAAAAATGACAAGCAAACCTCCCCCACGGCCTGGCTCACCCCACACTCCCTTTCTGCCCCTCTGAGCTCTGTTTGGTCACTCCTTGGATTTACCTTCCCTGGCTGCCCCAGTGAGGAGCCCCCCAGCTCCTCCTGAAAGGGGTGGGGTTCCCCACAGCTGCTGCCTGCCCCAGGGGCTCTTCGAAAGCAGGAATTTGGGAAAAGCTGAACTGCCTCAAAGCTGAGCCTTTCCAGGGGTTGTGGCTTATTCCTGAGGGCATCACTCACTTTTCTAAACCTTTACCAGTGCAAGGTGTAAGAGGGAAACAGCAAACACAAATCATCTTCTCATCTGAAAGGGAATTATTCATCTGTCTCCAAGAGGTGCCTGGCAGATGTGGAAATCTTTAGAAAATGACTAATTGGGAACAAGGAAAGGTTTTCTCTCCACATGAACACGTGGGCCCACCTTTTAGCACCAAGTCACACAAAATAAATCACACACACCCCCTTTGGTGTTGCATGACTGGCGCTTGTTATACAGCCCTCTATGTCTTTAATGTAGGTCAAACTTACAAATTTCATCCTAATTCTGAGGAAATAATAAGAAATCTTCATTTTGCCAGTAGGAAGCAGAGAAATAACCAGTCTAAGGGCTCAGACACACTGAGAAATTGCTGTGTTGGCTGATCTGTGACTCTCAGTGGAAGGTGACCCACACAGGTTTCCTCACACTCCTGTTACAGCACAGGAGGCCAGGCATCCTCCTGCAATTTGCTCCCTTGCAAGGAATTTAAGCACCTCATTCCCATGGGGATCCACCCCAGCTCAGCACTGGAATACTGTCCCAGCATTACTGAAGCCACCTCAACCTCCAGGGAAATCTGGAGTTGAACAGGCTCTGTCCAGGGAAAAGCCCCTCACCTGCCAGCTCTGGCAAAGAAAGGAAACAACTGGAGGGTGTTTGTGGGATTTTATCTTACTGATCAAAATACCTGATCAATTCAGTGCAGATCATGAGCCACAGTGTTTCTGTGAGACAGCCATTAAAAGAGATTACTAAAAAGAGGGAAAATAAAAATTTGTATGTAAAACTTTTTTTCTTTTTTTTCTGGGCTTGTTTTCTTTACCTTTAAAGTATTGGAGTTATGTTTTCAGTATTTCATTGGAATTTTAAAAATCCCATCAGCACCAAAACCAGGTAGGACCACACAGAGTTCACCTCTGCAAGCTTCAATCTGAACAGTCCCGCAACCCAGAAACCTGAGGAACACCTCTCATATCACTACACTGGGTTTTTAACTCCCTCACCGTGACTCAGGTGTGAATTCAGAAGGTGTTTGATGCCACAAACAGGTTTATGGGGTGGTTAATTAGCCAGGCAGTGCTGCAGGATCCGGGAATGTGAACACTGGCAAAGCTCCCACTCCGTGAGGAGCCAGCCTGGCCCTGCTCAGCCCTTCCAGCTGCAGTTTCCATGTGGAGAAACCCAAGCCCGAGGCTGGGAATGCTCTGGGCTGTGCCTTACAGGCCCCGAGGGGGACAAGAAATCAGTTTATTGCCGGGCACCAAACAGGCACAGCCGCGCTGTGACATAATCGGGCTGAGAGTGACATTAACACCATTTCCTCGGGGCTGCCTTTCAACACTTCCATCTGGAGCTGGGAACGGAGGCAGGGGGGTCAGCCAGGGAAATCTGGGAGAGGGGAGGGAGGGCAGGATGTCTGGACACACATCAGCACAACCCAGGGCTGCTCAGGGCAGGGACCTGTGTGTTCACCCCCACAGGGGCAGAAATGGGGTCCAGGGCAGGCGCCCCATCGGCTGCTGATCTCACCCGTGGGATTTCTCACCCAAACCATCCAGGGGCTCTGTGCAGGCCCTGCTGTGGTGCACGGCAGCAATGTGAGCTCTGGGGACACCGGTGCCTCCCACTCCTCGGTGACAACAGATGCCAGCAAGGAGTTCTTGCCTGGTGCCCTCCACCTGCAGAATTCCCTGATTGCTGGGTGGGCAAAAACCAAACCTTTCCCTTCCTCGGTCACAGGAATCTCTTGCTCAGAGGTCTATATACATTTTCTATAATAGCTACTGAAAACATTTTGGCTCCATCTCCTTGAGCAGCCAATGTGTTTTCAATCCTGCATGAGAGGGAAGGGATTTATTTTTGACAAGTCTTGTTAATAACGGGTCATCCTTAGCACAAACAATCCCCTGGAGTTTAACCTATAGGGGTTTTTTCACCCCATTTTCTTCTTTCCCATGTGCAAAGTCCTTTGGCTCTGCAGAGGCCCTGGCATGGTTATTTTTGTCTTTTGGACCTGCCTTTTCCCCCCATCTCTCTCCCATCACAGCTTGGTCTGCCATGAGAGCATCTCCAGGCAGAAAACAAAACACTCCAAAGAAAAGACACCGTGATGTTGTTCTTCCTCCCGAGGTGGACTCTGAATTCTGCACGGCTCTTGGCCAAGACTCAGAGCAGGAGGGGAATAAAAACCCCACGGATTTCACATCTACCCCCTCTGTGTGACTTGTTCTTCAGGGTTACATTTTCTCTCCACATTTCAATCCTCCTGTTTGTGCCTGGAGAATTCAGCCTCAGAGGAGGATCTGGAGCTTGTGTTCCACCTGTGGCTGCTGCAGGACGTTCAGCAGTTTCTGGCCTCTGTGCACATCCAAACCCCCTATCCCATGGGCAGGCACAGAACATGCAGCACACAGGGAGCATTCCCAGCAGAGATCCCAGCCCTGAGATCTGAGCTGAAGGTGATGCCTTGGGGATTTCAGCTTTTATGTTTTTCATATGTTTGTAATCCTGCAGTTCTTTAGTGTAGAACTCTAAACTCCACACACAATGGGAGCTGCTGCTTCCCCATTTTGGGCAGACACAACAATTCCTCTCCAGGCCTGGGGATCAAGGACACCTCACTGCCTCAGGCCTGAGAGATGGGAACTAAAGTGAGTTGGGGGGAGCAAACTGGGGGTAAATGACTTCATTAGCTGAAGCTGTAATTGGAAGATCCACCTCCAATATGCAAATGGATCAAACTGATCAAAGTGTGAAAACTTGTGACCCTCTGTCCATTTTGGGTGTAGCCCCTGCCCTAAATGTACCTGAAGGCCTTTCCATAAATACACCTGCTTTTTATTCCCTTAATCTTGTCTGGCCTCTATTTTTAGGTAGCCCCAAAAAAGGCATCAAAGGGAGAATAATCAACGCCCCAATCAAAGCACTCCTCAGGTCTCAAGATGTCAACACCAAATGTGTGTCAGACATTCTGGGAGGGTACAGTGCCTGAAACAACAGAACTGCAATTCCTGAGAGGATTGTTAGGTGTTACCACACTGTAAATAATAAATAGCAACAACAGAGACATTTAGAGGAATACATAACCATACTTCACTTCCTCTTCCATTATTTATTCATTATGAACGGGCAGTGAACTCAGCAATGAAAAACACAATTACACACGCCCTGTGTTTTGCCAAAAATATCAAAGTGCAATGAATTTCTTTGTATATTTCACTGCTATTTCACTGCTGCTCCTACTGAATTAAATTACTCAACTGACATGTTTTCATCATGTCTTAAAGGCAAGGCAAGTGCTCTCAGTCTCTGAGTAGCACTTGGATCTTAAGAGCTGGAAGACTCAAATCATGTTTCTGTCATTAGGTATTAACTGTCCATCTGTGGCTGGGAGCCTGTGAGATGAAGCAACAGAATTCTTTCTGGTTTTTAGTGAAATATCTGTGATTGCTGCACTCTGAGTGATCTCAAAAAGTTATATTTTTTGACAGAAGAGAGAGAACAACATCGTACCCACACCTGCCACAGGTAACAGCACTAAAGGAAAAACAAGGCTCATCCAGAGCATACACAGGTTTTCCTGATTTTTTTGAACCATGTGACAGGATGATTGTGGTCCCCATGAAACTGGGAGAGAATTTTATTTCACGATTCAGAAAAGGCAGAATGGCAGGCTCTCCCCTGCTGCCCAGGGCTGGGACTCTGTAATGAAACCAAACTCAAGTCAGTGAGTCAGTTGCTTGAATTTCTTTGTTCAGCCCCTGTTTCTTTGCCCCTGTGTAGCTGCTTCTCCTCTCACACTTGCCCTGTTAAAAACACCAACCGTGTCTTCACAGTGATGGTGTAGATGCAATTTTGTGTCGGAGAAACCCTTTTTCTGACCCAGAGACGGGGCTCCTGAGAGGTGTTTTAGAGACTTTTATTCCATTTTCAGTCTCATGTGAAGGGTGAATGTCATGAACTTTTCTAGGGACAAATACCTCCCCTCCTCCACAGCCCCGGGCCTGTTTCTGCTCCTTAAACTCCTGACGGTGTCCGGGGCTGTGTCAGAGCTTTTCCAACCTTTACCAGCAAAACCGAAACCGTGGCTGATCTCTTCCTTTGTAAAACCTCCGCTGGGGGATATTCTGCCACAAGGAGTCGGTGTTAAGTGAGGAAAAAGGCCAGACTGCTCTGTCAGGTGCTGGGGCACCTTGTGGATGCACAGAGTGCACAAACACAGCTCCACCTCTGGCTGGAATCAGAGCACATTCCTGCCCTGAGTCTGGCAGTTTCCTTCCCTCTCCTCCTGCAAGACCCTGACTGACCCCAGCCCCATCCCATCTCCCTCCTCGGCTTTATCCAGCTAGCATTTTGAGACACAAATAAGCTGTCTTGTGAGTTGGAGGTTGCAGAAAAGAAGAGAGAAACTTGCTGCATCAGTCAAATTCCTGCACTCCTCCTTCTCTAAGTCGTAGCTGGGCAAGCATCCATAGAGTCCAGGAGCGAGACAGCAAAAAGGAACAGGGAAGGAAGGAAGGAAGGGGCCAGGGGAGGACACAGAAAGTTATGGACTGAAATTATGAAATGGAGAAGAATGGGGAAAGTCTGGTGAAGGAAGAAAGGGAAGAGGAAAAAGGAGGGAAGACAAGGAGAAGCTCTGAGAAAAGTGGCACATGGTGTCTGCCTGGAGAGTCAGCATAGATTTAGATTTCACTGTTAGAGGAGGGAATCAATGGCTGGCCCCACGCCTCATGCTGGCAGCCTCTGCTGTTCTGATCTCAGGACCAGCATCTGTCAGCAATTTTCAAGAGGAACCATTAGAAATCACAATGTTTAACAGTTTGTCTTGGCCCCCTGGAATTTTACCACCCCCATCAGCTACTGAAAATAAAAAAATAAAAAAAAAAAAGGCAGGGGGGTTGGAAGGAGGAGAGGGGAGGAGGGTGGAAGAGAAGGAGGAAGGGAAAACAAAATGGTACTTGTGAGATTTAATGTGTGCCTCCCCCTTTTCCCCCCTGCTTGTTTTCCACATCCGCAGAGGTGATCTATGGACGGTGGGGCTGGCCCCATTCCTGGAGTGGAGGGGAGCTGGCTGGAGACTCCCTGTCAGTGGGATCCAGGCTGGGGAGCAGAACAGAGCCCGAGATTTACAGCACTTAGCAGAGCAAAGGGCTGCTGACAGCAGAGGGACTGCTGGGCACCTCACACACAAACCCAGCAGAGACAGACACGGCCTTTCTCAGAAGTGCCTCAGTCACTTGGCTACCAGCAGATGATTTATTCCATCTGCTCTTCCCTGCACATCCCTAAATAGTGAGCCACAAAAGGCAGTGTGGGCAGCGAGGGAAGGGAAGAGCAGTTTCTCAGAGGGTTTTTGGCCTGTGTGTGCTCCGTGGGCAGCTCTGGAGGGGACACCCAACGCTCACAATCAAAAGGTTTTCAGAGGAAGCCTTCAAAGGGCTGGTCCTGCTTGGCACTGATGAAATTGGTGAAAACAAGGCTGAATGAAGGAAAACAAATCATTGTGGTGAGGTTTGAATGTGTTTTCTTGCAGTGCCAGTGGTGTGAATGGAAGCCACTGTGCTGAAGGAGAGGCTGACATGGCAGCTGAAGGATGGGGTGTCACAGCACTGGGGACCCTGTCCCCGGAGACTTCCAGGGACCACCATCAGTGGGTGGGACATTTGTCTGCCTAAATCCAGCCCCAGAGCACCTGGTGCTGCAGGGATTCCAAAATACATCGAAGGCTGGGCGGGATTTGAGGTCCAGACCTGAACTTTGATGCTGCCTCAACTTCTACATGAGCTTAGTGTGAGTTGTGTAATTCCAGGGAGGTGAGATCTGCTGGTGACCAGCTGGATTGTGCCGTGTGAACCTCACATTTCAGTCCTTCCCCAGTCGTAACTGTGGTCTGGTTATGACTATTGGTCTTTAAGTATGTGATTTATATGGTTCTGGGAGATAATTTGTGGTTTATAGACTCAAAGACTCCAGTTTATACAGGCTCCATCAGGCCTTGCCAGCAGAGAATACAGTTTGAAGAGTTAAGATGAGCCTTACCAGCTGGACATGTTGATTTTAAAGGTCCTTTCCAACCTAAAGGATTCTGTGATACAACATTACCTGTGAACAGAGGAGGAGAGTCTGGATTTTGACTCGCCCTCCTCGGAGAGAAGGACACTGTACCTTGAGTTCCTGCTCCACTCTACACCAAAATGCATTTCCTCACAGAACCACTGACTTTTCAGTGATAATTTGATAGAAACAAAGCTCAGGTTAAATACAGAGATTTGGGGGAGTTACTCCTGGGCAGAACGCCACACTTTCAGTGTAATTTGATTTATTTTTAGAGCACTTGGAGTCCCTCTAGAGGTCCCAGAGCAACCCCAGCACCTGTGTCCAGTTCAGAGGTGACAGCTTTAGCAGCCAGGTGGGCAGGATGAGCAAGGAGTGACAGAGACACCCAGGGCAGAGCTGTCCCTCAGCCTCTGCTGAGCTCACAGTGACTTCAAACCCTTCCAAACACAAAAGCCAAAGGAGATTTGAAGCCTTCCAAGCAGGAGAGAGCGAAATGAGTTTTTCAGATCCCCTGGACGCTCAGAGTGTGTGCAAACACAATGTGACTCGCAGCATTTCAGAGCTGAATTCCAGCAACACCACCACAAAATGCAGGTTATTTCATGTCTCCCACATCAAGGACAGGGTGACAGATGAGTGGCACGGGCAGAGAGGTTTAATCCAACTAAAACTAAGCAGTTGGCATTGTCTTGGCTGCCAGATCTTGATTTGCCTGCACATGGCATTTGCTGTCTAGCCAAGTATTAGAAAATATCTGTAATGAGCTAAACCAAGCTTGGCTACCTTTGACATTGGATTAGAAGAACAGAGAGAAGCTGTAGGGTTTAGATTACTGAAAAGATAAATCCCTGTTTGGTACATTTGGTTCACATTTAAAAGATTGCACCAAGCTTTATTACTCAGTTCTATCCCTATTTTCACAGTCAATCAGCTAAAAAAATTTGTCTTTTGCTTTTTTTTTTCTTTCCTTTGGAAGGAAAAAAAAAAGTTTCCTGGTTAAAATGACATGATTCAGGATTTTAGAAAGGAGCAGAGGAATCTTAGCATCTGTTTTCACGTTGCCTTGACAGGGACAGGCCTCAATTAAGGATCTTATTAAAAGTGTCTCCTCCTGCATTATATCAAATCCTGGTGCTTTTGCTGAAAGTTGAAAATGTGCACACATGGCAACCACAGACTCGGAGTCCAAAGGTGATGGAGCTGTCAGGAAAGCAAGGAGTACATTCTGGATTAGCTGCAAAGGAGATGGATCATGGAAACTAAAAGAGGCTGTGGCAGCTTGGCCAGTGCCTAGGAACACTTTGGGTCCAAGTCTATTGGAGTGTTTACTGGGGAAGTACAAAATATTCTCCAAATCCCAGCCAGCGACTTTTAAACTAATCTGTTGCTTTTTCCATGTTTAATTTGCTTTAGCTGCCTTCCTTGATTGATCATGGCTTTTTTTTAGCTCACTTGTGGGTACCTCTGACATCCCCGGTGCTTCCCACTGGAATAGTTTAGGGTACCTTTGAGAGTCAATCACCTTATCTGGGCACATGGAAAATCCAAGAATTCAAAAAGTAAATAATATTTTTTTAAAAAATAAAGTTTGGGTTTCCCCCAAAAAGGGGTTTGGGTCACCTCAGAAAGATTTGAAAACATTTGCAGAAGGTTTGTATGAACAGAGAAGTGGATTATCTATCCCAGATCCCTGTACCCGGCCTGGTCACTCCTGGCCCTCGGACCAGCCCCTTGAACCCTGAGCCATCAGGGAGGAATTCCAGCACAACCACCCTCCTTTACACCAGGAAAAACCTTGGCAAAATCAGGTCTTTCCTGCACAAATGCCTTGTTTGAGCCACTAATCCCCCACCAACCCCTGCCCTCCTTTCAGGGGTGTGCAGGGCCTGCAGCTCTCACCCCACACAAACCTCTCCGTCCCTCTGGAGCTGTAAATGTTTGATCCCTTCCAGCAGCTCATCCCTGGGACCAGCTCAGAGCAGAACATTTCTGGGTGATGTTGTCATCTTTCCTGAAGCAAAACAAGTCGTTCAGAGCAGAGGATGAATTAATTCTCCTTGGAAGTTTTATGTAAGCCTTGCTCTGGAGGCAGCAGCGCTCACCAGGGTGAGCCCAGGGATGCAGTGGCTGCATCCAGCATTCCCTGCTGGGAATAACCAGGACATTTCTTTGGGATTTCTTCAGCTTCACCTCCTCAGAACCACTCACTGAACGTTTTGTTGTGAAGCAGGTCTTGCTCTGGTGCTGTGAGTTTGAGAGAGAGGCCTTAAAGAGCGGAGACAAACCTGCAGCAGAAGTCAGCAGATGGAAGATGAATTTTCCCATCTGTACCAAGGCCCTGGGAGCAGTCCAGGAAAAGCAGGTGTATCTCATTCCAGGAGCATTCAAGTAAATAACAACCCCACTCTGGAACGAAAAGAGGGCTCCACAGAGCTGCAGCTGATGCCTGCAGAGTATCAGGAGCTGATTTTTTGACCTTCCTGGATCACTAAGACCAAATATTTATTTGAGTGTACGGGAATTAAGTTCAAGAATATCACTGGAAATCAGGGATGCTGGTTAAGTTTTCTGTCCTTTTGAGACTTCTATGAATTCCTGGCTGCATAAGATAATTTGTTTGGTCATTGCTTCAATCTGTGTGTACTTCTAAAGGTTTCAAGCAGGACATTCCACCTTCCACCACAGGGATGAAGTGACTTTCAGTGGGAAAATCCTGTCTTTTCCCATCTCAGGCTGAGGAGGGTGAAAAGAGCAGGACAAAGACCAGCACCACATGACCTCTGAGTATATTCCAGAATCATTTTTTGAATCAAACGACATTGCAACGTTTTCAATATTTTGACAATATTTTCCTGTGTACAGACACATTCCTCATTATGTGGTTAATGTAGGCGAGCAGCACCAAGGCTAATTAAGCTTTGCTACAAAGAGTCACCCTGCCCAGCAGCCTGTGCGTTCCCATGGGTGTGTTTTTGGGAGAACTGGAGCCATTTCCTGGAGGTCTCCACCCCGCAGCCAGTGGGTTCTGCCAGGTAGATACAACCAAATGCCACAGTTAGCCTCAAATCTCACCAAGCAACAGCCAGTCTGTGGGTTAGAGCAGGAAAATATTTTCACCAAAGGAGTGTCCAGCTCTGGAAGAGGCTGCTTGAGTCACCATCCCTGGAGGTGTTTGAAAGCCATGGAGATGTTGCTCCTGGGGACAGGGGTTAGTGGTGGACTTGGCAGTGCTGGGGGAACGGTTGGGCCTGATGATCTCGAAGGTCTTTTCCAACCCAAACAATTCTATGGCTCTACGACGCTTGACAAAAATGTCTTTGAGATCACAAGGCTTTGCCGTGCCCTGCTCTCACTTCTCCTTTATGGGCTCGACTGTGACTGTGTTGAATCACCGAGTGACATCCTGAAACTATTTTATTGCATGGCCAGAACATTCGGGGAAAGGAAAGAAAGCATCATGGCAGTGTGAGCCACGGTTTGAGTTATTCCTTTTGCCTGGAAATTACGGGTCAGGTTGTGTCTCCCAGACAGAAATTGTGCCGGTGCTGTCCTGCTCTTCCCAAAGCCACAGCGTGGTCCCCAAACAGAGGAGACTGGGGTGGGTATGAGCAGGAGGCAGAAGGAGCCTGGAACTAAAGAACATCAGTTCTGAGGGTGCACTGATTCCCGACTCACAAACCATGATGAAAAATGAACAAATCTCTCCTTTTATTGGGAGAATAACCAAAATGTGGCTGGACAGGATGTGTTTAAATTCCTCTCTGGCTGTGGCTTTTGTGCCCTCCATTTCCCCACAATCCCTCTCTGCCCCCCACCCACACAAACCATTGCTACATTGTGGTGTCTAAAAATATAGAGAAGAATTGTCAGATTCTTGTTATTTAAGGGGAGATCACGATTTCCTTGTTGTGGTCACAACTATAAGCTTCTCTAAGAAAACATTGAAAGCTCTGGCTGAGGTTTGGGTCTGAAATGAAGGAACTGGAAGTGAAGAGAGGTCCTGGCCAAAGTCAACCAAGACAAGAGGGAGTGAAGGAATGTAAAAGAGTCTGGAAAAGTTGAGTTGCATGGAGCTTAAGAGTCCAGAAAGTCCTGGGGATGCAGACTGGGATCCTTTATACATTAGACAGTTGAGTTAAAGCTTCAGTTCTATCCTTTAAACCCTTTTTGTCCATTTCATGACAAACATCAGCACTAAATAAGTCAAAATGAAAGCTTTTGGAGCTGCCCTAAGGAGTGTGACCCCCACCAGTGCCCAGACTTGGAGCAGTTTGATTTCTGAGAACTCCCCACCATAATTTGGGCCACAGTGGCACAGAGGAAGGAGAGACACTGCCCTGTCAGCCCTGAGACATTGCCAGCACTTGCACACAGCATTTCTTGGAAGGGGAAAACACCGCAGCACAACCACATGTACCCAAAATTGTCATTAGAGAAATCCACCCTCCTGGCAGCCAAGAACACAAACCCAAAATCACAGGCTTGACTTTGAGTCGGGGTGTTTTGATAAAACATGAAAACCGACTGATTTCTGCAAAGAGGGAATCTAAAGATAGATCTGACCAAAGTGACAGCATCAGCAGCACTCGGGGCTGGACAGCCTGGCGGGAAACCTCCTTCCAAGGAGAGACAGGGCTGTGCAGGAGCTCAGTTCCTCCACATTTACCTCTCCCACCGGCCCCACGTTCCAAACACCTCAAAGAAAAGCTGTCTGTGAAATGCTTTGTGCTTTGGTGCTGGAGGATCTCACAGCTCCCAGACAGACTGGCTTCAGAGAGTCCCTCTGAAAAGGAGTTCCAGCAGCAAATCCTTCCCCGGGAAGAGGTGGAAGAGGGCAGTGGAAAAAGTTGCCTATAGAAGGAGCAAAATTAGACCGGCACAGTAACAGGCTTACTGTAAAAGAGAATGGAAAGGAAAATCTGCAAGTCAATGAGAGAATTCACAGGGATAAATAGAACAAGGCAGATGTCAATGAGTCACTGCTCGTTCAGAGAAATCAGCCTTTTGCCTTTCCTTTGAGTCACTGGCACATCCTGCGGCAGCAGCAGAGGCAGCAGCGACCTCTTGACACGAACCATTTTTAACAATTCATTACTCATATGGTCCTCCAGCCCTTTAAAACTCTGTGAAGGGTTGAAATACATGACATCACCCCTCATCCATGCTCTTCTCCACCTGGAACACTGACTGGGGGTAACCTTGGGTAGGAGGGAGCCTGTCAGAGGGCAGGCTTGGGGCTCACAAGTGATGCCTTAAGTCTGAGCTTTCATGTATTTCAGGTTCTGTGCTGCCCAGGGTGCAGCCCTGAGCTCACAGTCAGTGTCACTCAGCTCTGCACACAGCAGGGACACAAAACAAATCCTTCTCCTGCTGCACACCAAGGACAACTTTCAGCCCAAAAGCACAAACAAGGGTGGCTGGAGGGAGGAACAAGAAGGATGGGACCTCACAGCCTGGAGCTGGAATTGGACAATTAAACCCCAACATGCAAATGAACCAAAACTTATAAAAGTGTGAGACCTCATGACTGTTTGTCCATTTTATGACCATTTTGTGACATTTTGGGTCCACCTTGGGTGTGGCCCTGTCCAGGCCCTGTCCTGCCCAAGGTGTATCCTAAAGGCCTTTCAATAAATCTCTACTTTATTCTCCAGCTCTGTCCAGTCTCTGTTCCAGGTCGGCCTTCCCCAGGCATCACAAGGATTCCCATCCCTGCAGTCCTTGGTGGATGCTCTGGGACCGACCCTGCAACATTCAGGAGTCACCACCAAAAAAACTGCCTGGGCTAAAAACACCTTCAAAAATTGTGTGAAGTTCTTGTCAGCTCCGCCATAAAATACCAACTCCTCGCCTTCAGTCCACTGCCGGAGCTCTGAATACAGCTGTGAAAAATGTGTCTCTCAGTGGGACACAAACAGGCATCCAGAGGTGCTCTGGGGTCCAGATGGGAAGCTATAGGGTCATAACAAGAGAAGAGAAGAGCACACAACACGAAACTTCACAAAATCCTTCCCAGCTTCCAGGCAAGGTGGTCTGGCCCAGCAGCTTGGTGCTAAGCCCTTAATCTACAGACTGCAGTTTTACATCTGTGAGTGTTTTTTTGGGGGCTCACTTTTCCTTGCAGGATGATTTCAGGCTGCAGGATAAGTTTTATATAGCATGTGGAGCTGTGTATGCAGCACGGAATCAAGAGGCACGTAAAGAATTCAGCCAGGAGGAGGAACTTATTGGAATCACATGGGGTTTTTAGATTGCATGTTTCCAGGCCAGCTTCCATCAGCTCCACTCCCTTATTTCTCAGTCTGGTTATCACAGACCATCTCAAGGTTCCTCTGTCTGCCAGATTTGTGCGTGACTGTTCCCCTCCACATCTTGCTACAAGGGACAGTCAGTCCCAGGGCATCTTTGGACTACAAATGGATTTAACCTCAAACCAATGTAATTTATTTTTTTTTTTAGAGCTTTTTTTTTCCTACCCTGCAATCATGCTTAGCTTCTTTCCCAGGACCATGGCATGGTGATGTCAGAGAAAGGAGCAGTTTCTGATTCCCCAGGGCAGGCAGTGCTACCCACCAGCTCTCACACTGCCATCACTCCAGACTGCAGGAAAGAGGCACTGAAAATGAAATCAGGCTGAAACCCCGAATGCAGATCCTCAATTTAGAACTGTTTCCATCCCAGGAGTCACTCCAAAGCTTGTGAGAAATGAGCAGGATGTCTTATAGGGAATTAGGATAGGAGAGAGGGTTGTTTTGTTATTGATTTGATATTGATTTCAAGAACGAAGAGCCATAAGAGAGAAACAAAAGATGTTTTGCTGCTCATACATGAGCTGGAACTGTGCTTTGTAAAGGAGAGGGCTTCGGTCTCAAGGCTTGCTGAAATGAGGCATTTCTGGTATCAATTTATCAATGTTGCTTTGCACAGTGAAGCAGTAACAGCTCCTTCCTGTTACAGGGCAAACTCTGCTTATGGAGGACAAATACTGACACAGAGAAAAGGTGATTTTAAAAAGTGACGTGGGAAGGTGAAGAAAATAAAAGTTAAGAGTTGTTTGCTACAGACTCTCAACCTGACTAACCATCCAAATCCAGCCATGGCTGTCAAACACATCACCCAAATGGCTTCTGAAATGAAGGGGTGACAACAAACTCTTTTGAAACCCAGTTCTAAATTCAGGAATGCTGCTGTGTGTCTGGTGAGGGGGTCATTTGTGAGACATCCTGGGCAAAGACATTATTCGGACACTTCCAGAGGATGCAGTGTTGTGGTTGCTGTTTCAGAAAAGGGCGTACCTAAGGTTTGGTAAAGATTTACAGGGGAGAGCTGGATCCTCTGAAAGACTCTGGGAGAAGAAAACATGAGGCAGAAGCTGGGAAAAAGAGCTTCTTTCCACCTCAGAAGTGCATCCAAACTCTTCCTGGTGCTCACACTGGATGAGTGATTTAACCCAGAGAAAAGGGTCTGCTCCCAACTGAGCCTTCCAGGCAGAGCAAGGGAATTGTTGTTGGGGTTAGCACTTAGTTACTCCCTCCTACAAACTGACAAACATCAGCCCAGACTCGTAATTGCTTTCAAGCTTCAGCCAGCTGCCATGGGGGAGAGGTTGGAAGACCATAAATATTGGCTGACGAAACACTGGAACGGATCCAAGCTCCTACGCAAAGGAATATGTTGGGTAAGAGCTCCCTGGGACTTGGTTCTGACTAAAAACTAATTTTATCCTGATTTCTCAAGCTCTTCACATCCTTGGGTACTGGAGAAAGTAGAATAGGTTGGAAACCTTGCAAACAGTCAAACATGTCTGTTGCATTTACCTTCCTTTTGCCAGAGTCGGGATTAAATGAGCGAGATGGTATTTCATGTTCGGACTCAGATGTTTATTAATTCTTATCTATGTTACAGTCTCACAAACCATGAGTTCTACAGCACTTCTGGCTAATAAAGTAAAAATGGAGCTACATCCCTTTCTCTACAAGGCTTTTTAAGAGCAAACTGTCCAATTAAGAAGTGATGCCTAAATTATTTTTACTTTTAACCTAATAACCAAACACCTGTGGCCCGCAATGTGGATTTTTCTATTCAATTACAAAACACCACCCAGACCCAGGAAGAACAAGGTGAAAAAGAAGGACTGACCTCTGCCCTAAAACCTCCATCTTGCTTTATATATATTCCTATATTCTAAGATCTTAAACTCTTATGTTTTCCACCCTGTGATATCACACACTTCTATTCAAACTCCACACCCACAATCCCAGGGCTGTCACTCAATTTTGGGAGCCTTTTCCAAGGCCTCAGGTCAATGCAGTGTTTGCCTGGGGGTCAGTGCCTGTCAGCACAGAAAGTCTGGAATTCTCAGTGCCCAGGGCTCCAACACATGTCCCAAGGTTCCTGGGACTCAGCCACATTTGCCCACACAGATTGTTCAGGATTTATGGACTTAGCCTTTGCAGACTCTGCAGCTGAACGGGCAGGAGCTTTGGTCAGGTCTTCACACCAAGTCTCCATTCTCAAGGAGTCAAATTATGCATGGAAAGATGGAAATGAAACTAAGACAAAGCCTTGTCTGAGTCATGGACATTATCAGCCTTACTGAGATGAAACCAGAAATTATTCTACCAGGCCACACCATCAGCACCAGCACACTCTGAATCAGCACCCAAAAGGTGAAACTTTCACCACAGGTCAAACCACTTGTGAGGCTGGACATTTTGAAGATCTAAATACAAACATAAGCAAACTAGGAAGGTTTTTCATGCAAATGTGGTTGGAACACCTGGTTAGGAAAGGAGCTGTGCAAACACCGTGGCTGTGATTCGGAAATCGGTCTGTGCTTGTTAAAACACTCTCTGGAGAAAAGGATCTCCATGGCAGGATTGTCCCCAGCAAATCCATATTGGATTTGTTGTGGAAGGAATGGATTGCAGGAGGGACAGGGAGTAAAACACAACTTTCACTTCTAAGTAACTGCACAGACTGTGCATAAGAAAATAATCGATTTGCTAAACAATGAGCCAAAGGTCTTCTTGTGCTGTTTGGGGGAAAATCAGCTCAAAGGCCTCAGTAACAGTCTCAGAATATTTTGTTAATCAATGCAGAGGTTACCTCTAGGCCAGCATGGGATGAGCAATATTTTATTAACACCCAGTGATTTACCCCTTCTGCAAACAGGCAGAGCTTTGGGTCTCCAGGAGCAGCCTGCCACCTTTGATCTTACCTGAGAGCAAGGCCAACAAAAGCCCTTCCTGCCTTTGGAGTTGCTGCCTTTGAACGAGGGAGTGTCTGAGGCTATTAATACTGAACCTCGGCTGAAAGCACTCATTGTCATCTAGCATCTGCCCACGATTTAATGGCTGTTTTTGTTAAAGCAGATTAGTAATAAACTCGAGTTTTATTTAAGGTTTCCAGGGAAAGAATCAACCTCAGTCCGTGGTAATTTATGAAACAGATTAATTGCATCATTGCTAGAGCACTGCACAAGATATTCAATCCAGTCTTGCCCATCATGGCTCCTATTTACCACTAGTTTTAAACCAAAAAAACTCAGGTTCTCTGAACAGCTCTTCAGGTTCTGCTCTCTCACCTTTCCAGTGTTTTCATTTCACTCTGTTTCCGTGGCCACTGCTATATCTTAAAATCATTTTGACTCATCAAAATGTTCTGCCCCATACAGGAGTCCAAACTCCAGGAGACAAACACTAAAGAGGTGGGTTAGTCATGGGTTTAAAGGCTTAGGAATTAAAAAAAAACAAAGAGCAGACAGCAAAGTGTTATCACAGAAGTGAGCAGTGGGACCGGCATTGGGATATGGAACCAGACACTGCAAGGCACGGAACCACAGGCAGGATTTTACCTTCCTGCCCTGTTTGTTCCATTTTGATGTCCTGACTGAATTACTCACCGTGCCCCTTGCTGGTTAAAAAAAAGGGACAGGAAACTCAAAGCAGCTTATTTGTGTGCCACACGAAAGCAGACACTTTAATGAGTATTAAATTAATGAGTTTAGTGGGTGACCCACACAACCCCTCCAGCCCTTCCTCAGGAAGCAGCAGACTCACCTCGTTCTGCTGACATCTTTGCAGGAGGAGGAATATTTGGGGTGCTTTAGTCATACCTGAAGAAAACCCGCGGAGCTGATTTCTTACAACAGCTCTAACTGAGCCTGGTGATTAGGAGGAGTCTTTTTAAACCATCTTAAACCAAAAGGAGCCTTCTCAGCTCATCTCCATGTCATTGCCATGCCCTACATTTAGTTCAAAGGATTAAACCATGAGAAAACAGACATAGAGAAGGCAGGGAGGAGAAATTTTATTTCTTTTTATTTTCCCTTTATTAAGGGACCTTTCCTATCCACAATCCTTTATATAGAAAGGGACTTGCCTCTTTTCCTTGTCCACATCTTCTGGCTCTCTGTCCTCATATCTCTGCATCTTTTCTAGAGAAAAATCTTTTTAAAATCAGTGGGAATGAGCAAAATATCTCTTCTGAGGAACTTTCTGGACTTGAACAACTGGGAGTCACTGTGGATTATCTCAGTGTCACTGAAAGTGTCACTGTCCTCAGTGGGACATTTCCATGTCTTCCCCATCAGCATCTGCTGGTAGGACAGCATAGCCAGGGAAATAAGGAATTGCAGGAGCTGGTCTTGGCTTTTCTCTGTCTGGGAAGATGATTATGGTTCTAGGGAGTGTTCCAGAGCCATACATCTCTGAGCATTGGTGAACCTTTCCCAAAAAATGCCCTCAGAAGCAAAAAGATCAGGAAAGAGGAAGACATTTCTAACAAAGACTTTCTAGAGGAAACCCAACATTAATGAGGCAGAGATCAGAGAATATCCTGACTTGGAAGGGACCCACAAGAGAGGAGTTAATGACTTCCTTCCNACCAGGTTTCCTCTTCAAAGCTGTTGAGTTCCCTCTCACTCTGCCGTGACCACACCCCCCTCCCTCCCTACCCCAAAATATTTCATTTGCATTAAAAAGCCCCCAGATGTGCTCTGCGCTGAATTAGAATTGCACAACAATAGAAACTTTTAGGCTCCCACTTCATTTCTAGGAAGACCCACATGCTACACGAGGAAGGATTTCCTGGAAAAGAAGAGATGAGCTCATAGCTCAGGGAATTGGATCCAGACCGAGGCTGGAATCAGCTCCTGTCATCACCAAGCTCAGCTCAGTTATTGCAGCCAGGTGGCCACTTCTTGTGTCACCTGGCCCCAGGAGCCTGATGTGCCCCAGATGAGTTCAGTGGGAGCTGGGAATTATTAATAAATGCTCCAGACTGCTGGGAAAAAACAGCAGATTTTTGGAGATGTCTCAATAAGCAGCCAAAAGTTAGAGCTTATTCCACCGAGTCCCTGTTTCCCCATCCATCCCACTGTATCTACCAATAGGGAAAGGAGTATGAGGGGTTTGTATTTGCTAAAATGTTGTGATGGGCACAGCAGGGAAATACCAAACAGAAAAACTCAGAATGGATTTGATTATTACAAATGAAGCACGTGACTTAGCTAAAGTATAGAGAAAGATAAAACACAAGAAAGAGAAAAAGACCAAATTCAGGTTACTAACTAATTCCCACTTCTGCCAGCTCCCAAAAGTTTGGCCTTGCAACTTTTAATGCACTTACATAAAAATAGCTCCAAAAATACATGTGCTGGAGGACTTTGATGGTAAGAGTAGCTGTAGTGTAGCTAAATCTCTTAGATAAACCCCAAAGCTTTAACACTTCAGGAAAACAAGGAAAGGCAGCTCAATTGTCTTTTGTAGGTTTTACAATAAAGATTTTCTTCTTTAAAAACACATTTCCCCAGGCACAGTAGACAGAAGAGGAAGATGCTGACTGGGGAGTGGGGGCAGCTAAGTGCATTTTAGGCCAGGAGGGAGATTTGATTCACTGTTCCATCACAGATTTCACATGCAGAAGCCACTGTATCAAAGGCATAAAGGGGATTGAAATGACAAAGCTGGAGGTGAAGAGCTCTGTAACCCCAGAAACCTCCTCCTCTCCCTCTGCACAGCCCAGGCCATGCCTCAGTGCTGTCACCCGTTCCTCTCCTGAGGCTTCAGGCTGGTCACTGCCTTTGGAAATCCATCCCCATCCAGGACAATCCAAGGAGGGGACCCTGTGATGGATGTTTTTGAGGCAGAGAGTTCCGGAGAAGTTCCTGTTCAATGGTCAGAGGAGTCCAGGCTGTCAGAGAGCTCCGAGCTGTGCCTGGAGAATGTGGAGCTCCCCTCTGCCATGCTCTGCAGAGCCTCAGGGCACGGAGGAGCTCAGTTAACATTCCCATTTAAAAAGGTTTTCTTTCTCTCCTCCCTCTCTGGAAGCAAGACTGATGCCTTGCCACACAGACCTGAATCAAATCTGAGGAGCTTTAGAGCTTTTCAGTGTCTGAAATATGAATCTGCAGCAAAACTGAGAACCAGTCCAATCCCCACACCCACAGAGTGCTTGTGCTCCTGGCCTGCCTTCATAACACATTTATAAACCATTTTCTGTTTAGTAAACTCTGCTTGACAAATCACTTGAATTGAATTCCAGCATCTGAAATAACCAGCAGTAAGAGATAAGGTAATGGCCTGAAGACAAGGATATTAATCCTAATTATTTCTGATCACACCCTCCTTTGAAACAGACATTAATACTCAGCCAGCTGTGGTTAGTTTCCCAAAAGCAGAATTTCAAAACACTTCCTTACCCAAATCAGCCCCTCTGACCTCAGATATCTGCAGCCCCAGACAACTTCCAGTCCAAGCAAGTCTTCCTAAGGGCACCCCAGGGAGCCATTCCTAGCCTGGTACTTTCCATGGGAAGTACTCTGGACTCTCTCTAAGGATCCTGGGGAAACACGTCTTTGCCTTCACTCTCAGAGTTAAGAAAGCTCATTAAAATATCCAATGAAACCCAAGGACTCTGTTGGTCACGTTACTTGCCAGTTTGTTGGGGGGGGTTGTTTGGTTTTTTTTTAATTATTTTTAATTTGTTGCTCTGTGTGCAGCGATCTAACAAAGTTTAAAACCCCAACTGCAAACATTTTCTATGCTGGCAGGACTCTTTTCTCATGCTTGTGACAGCTGAGTGACCTACTTTTGTTTGCTGGTGTGGCAGGCTCTGTGGTAGGAAGCCCAGCTGGGATGTCAGCAGAGTTTAGAGAGGGGCTGGGCTGAGTCACCTGAGAGCAGCTGGAATTTAGGAGCCAACAGCCCAAGTGACAGGTGACAGCGCAGAGCCTGGGCTCAGATCTGGGAAGGCAACAATGCCACTTGGGCCACGTGTTGTGGATCATCCTCCTTCATTATCTGTGATGGTTCATTTAAAAAAACTCATCTTAAAGAAGAGCTGCAGCTTCACCACAGGAGGAGTCAGACTTTCACAGGTTGCCAATGCAGTCTTCTACTCACTGCTCCCAGAGGCTGCCCCTTTTCAGCTGGAGAGAGGGGAGAGCAAAGCTTGCAGCCACAGCCAACACTGCTCTGGGAGCACCTTGAGAAATTCCAGCTTGACCTCCACATTTGTCCCCTCTCACATCTTTACAGAATCCCTGCAGGCCTTGTCCATGCCTTAAATTACCCCAAATCCTGAACTTTGAATAAAACACTCTGAAGAATTCTCACATCTCTGAGGAAACCATCTTCCCATCCTTCAGAGAAATACGTTGCACAAAATAAATATTAACTAAGAAGGAGTGAGGGATGATACAGGAAGACAACATGACTAATGATACGGTAGGAAGTGCTAACAAAGAAACAGGCAGCAAAAAATTGGGCAAATCTGCCCAGTGGACTCTCTCCACAGTGGTCACATCCCAATCTCTCTCACACACTCTCCTGCTTGTAGGCAATTTTCTCTCAGTGATTAGCAGAGACACCGTTTTCTTTGTTGACAACATAATTTCACTGAAATCCGTGGATTTATGAAGGCCTGACTTGGTCTCACTGCGTGGCAAACACACTGCTTCCTCTGGGTAAATATTATTAGAATATTTACATTCTTAGAATGGCTGGGAGGAAGGAATGCCCTCTGAAAGGAAACGTGCTGCATCCAGGAAGAGGATTTAAAATTTGGCAAAATAACCTACAGGAAGCTGTTCCTTGTGCCAGACTTTATGCTATTGATTCAGAAAGACAAACAAATGTTGGTTGGGTTTGTTCTCCTCACATCCTGAGTTTCAGCTCAGGAAGAGCAGCAGGTCCAACAAGACACTGCTAGAAGCTATGCCCCACTTGCCTTGTTCTGGGAAAAATTCCAGGGCTGGGAAATGTTCAGAGGCCAAAGCTGAAGGTTCCTCTAGAAAGGAGCCTCTCTCCATCCTCATTAATGTCACTGGCAATGCTGCTGCCAACAGAAATCTGTATTTAGCTCCTGGTAAAATTACCAATCCCTCAGCCCTTACTGCAGGCTGGCCTGTTCCTGGTTTATGCCAATTATCCAGCCCAGAAAACATCATCCTTCCAAGGCTGGAATCAAGGGCTGCACTGGTCAGGACCCATAACACAGTGAGATATTTCCCAAAGAGTGCTTCATAATCCTATTTTCTGCTGTTCTTCAAAGCCATCTTCCCCATGTCTGCCTCTCCTCTGGTGTGTGTGAATTTGTAATGAACCTTCCTGCAGCCGGGCTCTGGGAATGAACACACAGCTCATGTTCAGCTGGACCTTTGGATGGAATCAAAGCCCTTCCCCATATCAGCCCCTAGGTAAACAACCTGCAAAATGCCATAATCCAAGCGAGGTTCTCCAAGCCCTCTTGAAGTAAATAATCAAACCACTACACTTGGGAGTAGTTCTTCACTGCCTGTGGAGTTTGAATTTACAGCTTTGTGACATCACAGCTTTTCCAAAGTATTAAATAGAACAAAGAACCTTGAAGACTCCGTGACAGAGCCCCCAGAGGGGAACAGCACAAGGGCTCCTCAAATCCCCTCAGTCCCACAGCATCTGGGGACTGAATATTTCAGGGACCTGAATAGATCTCTATTGCAGCGTTTCAGTCCCAATATTTTAACGAATATTTCAATGCCCAGGAAATGTTGAGGGAGAGGGAACAGTCACTGCAGTTGCTGCGAGCACCTGGAAAATACGACGGACTCAGATTTCCAGATCACTACAAAATTGCACTGCTATCATTTCAGTGACCTTCAGCACCCCCAAAGGCAGACAGACAGAAGCTTATTCATTAGTTTAGTCTATGATAAAAAGGAGTAGGTACAGCTCAGATAAAATTACTGAAGCTCAGAAATCCTTTTACACATATTTTGGGATAAGCGGTGAAAGCTGCAGCTATTCAGGTAAAAAATGAATTGGCTGCCAAAGTTTATCTTGTAACATAATCCACTGCTGAACAAAGAGGAGATGTTTTTCTTCATATCTGTATATCCTTTCCCCATTTTTCTTGAGAGCAGGGAATTCTGCAGGAGCAAGGCTTTAAAGAGAAACTTTAATCTCCTTCAGAAAGTTTCAATTGTCACGTCTTAACATATGACTGAAAAGCCTTTTTTATTAAGTTTTTATAATTTGTCCTGGTTATTCCTGTGATGAAGGAATTTAAGATTCTTCCCACTTCACCCTTCAGGCAGTCAGCAGAGCGTTACAGAACTCTTTAGGGAATTTTATAGGGCCTCACATCTGCACTGGGGAGCCAATAGTTAACTTGGATGTTTCTCTGCTTCTGTTGATCACTCACTGAGTTTTACCTTCTGCTTGATGAGTTTCAGTTCCTGGTGCAGTGAGAAAATGTCGTTTCACTGTGCAGGACAGTTTACATTTTTTCGGTAAAGAAATAAGATAATTTTAAAAACAATTTCATCCGCTTTCATCTTGAAGAGTATTCATTTTAAAATGAGAGCTAGTAAGAGTTTCTGGCTAAATATATGAATGTTTTGGCAGCTTACAGTTTAAAAGGAGCTCTTTTTAGATCACAGAATCATTGAATGCGTTGAGCTTGAAGGGATTTTAACCATCATCTCATTCCACCCCCTGCCATGGGCAGGGACGACTCCCACTGTCCCAGGCTGCTCCAACTCCATCCAAGCTGGCCTTGGGCACTGCCAGGGATCCAGGGGCAGCCACAGCTGCTCTGGGCACCCTGTGCCAGGGCCTGCCCACCCTGCCAGGGAACAATTCCTGCCCACTGAAACCTTCTCTCTCTGAGTTTGAAGCCATTCCCTGTGTCCTGGCACTCCAGGCCATTGTCAGTTGTCTCTCTCCATCTTTCCTGTGGCTCCTTCAGGCCCTGCAAGGCCACTCTGAGCTCACCCCAAAGCTTCTCCTCTCCAGGTGAACACTCCCAGCTCTCCCAGCCTTTCCTCCCAGCAGAGCTGCTCCATCCCTCTGATCCCCCTGGAGCCTCCCCTGGATCTCTCCAGCAGGTGGATATTTCCATCCCTTTGCTGACGTGTCTTCCTCAAGGGAAAACTTTACCTGTCCAAGGGCCAGTCTTATCTGAAAATCCATCCCTTTTCCTGCTCACTGATTGGGCCTCATCCCTTCTTATAACAGAAGACTTTGGTAAAACGATGGTTTTGTTACGTTGCTTAAAAATGCTGGAGTCACATCCTGTCCATGGGAGTCCCTTTCCCAGGTGGCTCTTGGGAGGCAAGGAGCATCCCTCACCTGTCACACACACCTGTGGGAACTGACAGTGATCAGAAAATAGATTTTAGGCTCCAGGCAATGGCTTGAAGCCTGTGAGAAAGCAGAGCACCTAACATTCTCCTTCTGGCCTGGGAAATCATGAGGAGGAACCCAAAACAATCCCTGTAGATCTTCTTCTCCTGACACCTGGTGTTTTTCCAGCTTGTTTACTGGTGGAGATGTTTACAAAAAGGTGGTGCCCTAAAGGACCAATCCTATTCATTGTACCCAAACACTGTATAAAGGATCTATCTTTCAATAAACTTTGCTATGAGCCCTCTGAAGAAATCAGAGTTCTGCGTGTCGTTACATGAGCTGTCCTGAATCGTAACGACACACACCATCCGAGACTTCACCAGCACTGAAACTTTCACTTGTGTGTTATTCCTCCCACACATCCTTCCCCCTTCCCCATTTTTTTCTTTTTTTTTTTCCATTTTGTAACCCAGCTCTGACAAGGACATCCTTGTTTGCAGGAAAACCGCCGGCCGCTGAACCGCCCTCAGGCAGAGAAATCCCTCGCACCATAAACTCGTTTCCTCGTGCTTGATTAATTTTTCCATATCACGATAATGATTTGCTGACCTGAGTGACAAAGGGGCCTCTCTTGTGCACAAACAGACACTCCCAGGCTCCTCCAGCACAGAATTCCCAGGGGAAGAGCCGTGTTTACCCACACGGGCTGACTTTATTTCTCTTCTGTCTGGAGTCAAGCGAGGCACGTTCCAGTTGAAGTCAAAATAATCCCAAGAAAATCCCTGAAACTTTAGACTTTCTGGAAGAGTTTTGGAACACCCCCAAAGGCAAATGGAGGGATTTTATGAAGCATTCCAATACTCATATGAAAATGATTGTGGGGAAATACACACAATGCAGATTGCCCTGGGGATTAGGAGCCTTCCAGCAAAGAATTCCTTCGGCTTTGCATTTCTTGGATAAAAGTATTTAAGAAAAAAACCAGCAGAGCGTTATAATCTCATTTTCGGGTGGCTTGTCCTGACTGATGGGAGGTTTGATGCAGTGGCAGGTGAGGTGGCTGTGCTGAGGTCTGATCACAAGTATTTAAGGGAATATTGGCTCTCTAAGCCTATTTTCCTGCTTTTTTTCTTCCCCCTCCACATGTCCCTGCTTAACCAAACATCACCCATCTTGATTCTTCCCGCAGAAAGAGCAGGATAAGTCAGGAATAATCCTTGTGAAATGACTAACTCAAGTCAGCCTAAGTAGAGAATCAGGTCTCAAAACCCAGCAGTGAGTTGTGAACCTGCCTTTTCTGTCACAAGTACAAAGGGCAAGTGGGACATTCCTGGATCAGAGGGAAAGTATCTTTCCATTGTGAGTGATTAACAAGCAGAAAAACAGACTCCGAATTTTTTCACTGGGAAAAAAAAAGGAGAAATATTTCAATTTGGCCTTTTATGAATCTTTTTGTCCAGCTACAGTGCTCTGTAAACACATTAAAGGAGAAGAATTAACAAAATAAGGCATGTTCTCAGTGAATTTATTACAGGCAAACAACACATGAACATTGCAAGGAGCCAACAGTGCTTTGGTGGCCTGTTTGAACTGGTGATTTCACTCTATTTTCTCAGTAGATAAAATGTCCACATTAATTACATGCAAAATACTCACTCAGAAATGGGTGTAGGCCTGTAATTGCAGGATCTTTCATGTTATTTTGGTTATGATTCTGAAGCCCAGTCCAGTTTGGCAAAAACAATCCATTCCGTATAAAAATCTGCTTAGCAGAGATGGATTTCTTGCACAGCAAATCCTGTGACTCTCCCGCAGGCCAGCAGTGTGTCACAAAGTGACCTTCAGCACTGGTCTTTATTCCTAATTGACCAGGAGCTTCATATTTTAAAATAGTTTTTTGGGAGATAACTGTGGCTAAATAATGACATGCTTCCTACATTAAGTCATGCATGGCCTTTCTGCCAAGCACCTTATCTAAAGTAATTATTCTTCTGGGGGGGAAGACACCACCACATTTTTTCATTTCTAATCTACTGTTTGTCTCTTTCCTTCCTGCACACCAAATAATGAAGATTTGAGGTATTCTGTAGTGAAAGGAGAAAACTTAGTGACTTGAATCTCAATTTTATTCCCAAATTTCATTCATCTTTATTTTTCATTTCACTTGAGTGGGCTGAACACCAGAACTGGCAGTGCCTGGAACAGGAGGCTGCTCCACAGTGGAGAGGCAAGGAACTTTCACTTTCCTTCTGCTTGGAGGTGTTTCCACTTTGCAGATCACGTTTCCAGTGCTCTGATCACCCAAGTGAGGAGGCGAGGCTGAGCTGTTGCCTTGTGGCTGGAGGAGGAAATCAGATCTCTATTGCAATGTTCAATCTCAGGACACTCTAAGTTAAGAAGAAATAATGAAAAAAAAAAGAATTAAAAAATAATTACAGCTCGTTTTCCCTGGAAAATACCTTCTTTCATGATATTGAAGGGAATGAGATGTGAAGCACAGCCTGTCCGCAGTGTTTTTTCCTTGATCAGAGAGTTTTTTCCCCCTTCCTCATTTGTGAAGCATCAAAGCCTTTCCATGCAGAGCAGCAGAGAGCAGCAGCCCTTAATTCTGCATTCCCAGTCTCTGCTGGAACTTTGAGCACAGGACAGAACTGGCTTTGGAGGACAGAGCTGGCAGGAACCAGGAGCAGGAGGCAGAGGTGAGCAGCTTTCTAGTGAAATTGGAGCTGTTATGATGTCACCAAGTCTGCTCTGGCTCCCGAAAGCCGCGAAACACCTCATCCCCCCGTGCTGAGACATGACACACCTTATCCAAAGCCCCCTTTAATCAGCTTAGCAACCCGAATAAGGCAAGCAGCAAAACCAGCTCCTGCCAATCCCCTCTCCAGAGTTTTTTCTTTCTAAGCAAGCCAGAGTTATCCCCAAAACCCCCATAATCTCACCAGGAGGAATTTATCCGACACACACTTTTTAAAGGGGGATTTCTCAATATAGTCAGTGCTCTCATTTCACTGGGCATTTCTTTAAAATATTCCAGGTAATTCAGAATTTGCCTCCAGTGCAGCTCCATTCCCTGCATGTGCATTTTACCAGCACCCAGCAGGGAAGAATCACCTGGAATATCAAGGCTGGTTCCCTGCTACTTTGTCCAACTACAGAGCTTTGTAAACACGTTAAAGAGCGAGAATTAACAAATTAAGGCACGTTCTCAGTGAATTTATTACAGGCAAACAGCACATGAACATTGAAAGGAGCCAACAGTGCTTTGGTGGCCGGTTTGGTGGCAAACAAACCTTCCCACAAGGTCGTGGACACCCTGGCACAGGAATCCAGTGTTTTGTAGCCCTCTCTGGAGCGTCAGCTGCTCCCACAGGGATGCAGTGACCCTGAGGCTGGAACAGCAGGAACCTCCCCATCCATAAGGAAGGGGAGCAGGACAGGCCAGGGGTGGTGGCCAGATGTGGGAAATCCTAAAGGTAATAAGGCTTTTAGAAATCTGTGAAAGCAGGCCCCACAAACAGAAAGAGCTGAAGAATTTAGGATTAGCTGCATCTGCAAAGCTTGAAAGTAGGAAAAGTTACAATAGTACAGCAAGCAGGGACATAAAACAATAGTTTGAGTTTGAATTTGAGTTTGAGTTTGAATTTGAGCTTGATAGACCTTAAGATTGCAGAAAATATATGCCCAGCAAGATATTAGAAGGTTTTAAGCTTACTGTTTATTGTTAATGGAAAGTACACAAGCAAGCATTGTTTGAAGCAGGTGTCCGTGTGTTTTTAGTGACTGGCTAGAACAATTGTCTGTGAGCTTTAGCAATGTGCTGTTGGCTAGAAAGTTTTTGAAATGCCCTGTAACAAAGAAATCTTCAGCTGCTGCTGGCAGACATGAGCTGTTGCCATCTTTCAGTTGTCTCAAACCCTGTTATGAGGCTGATGTGGCAATAAATGCTCTAAGAATGTCTCACAGTGGCTCCATCCCGTTCCTGCACAAATCTCCAACAGCCAGGCTCTCCCAGGAGTGCCCAGCACCACAAACCATCGTGTGGGTCAGGTTTGAGGCCGTGGCAGGAGCAGGTCCAAGCCAGCAGGGCAGCATCAGGGTCAGTGGTGGGGAACAGGGTCACCCCCAGCCCGTGGTGACCATGCAGACTCTGCATCACTAAAGGTGTCTTTGATGACTTCCCAGGATAAGGAAAATGAAGATATCACCATTGCAGTCACTGCGTTATGACACTGTCCTGAGAAGCCACTTGCTCAGAGTTCCATAGGAATGAGAAGTTTCCGGTGTTGTCAGACAATGTGGGTTTTTTCTGGACAATTCAGGAAAGTCTTGTGTTCACCCAGCCTACTCCCTGCTGCTGCCCCCATCCCATTCCCACTCCCACTCCCA